>APFE031511215.1:0-10508 GCA_000404065.3 Pinus taeda
ATTGAAATGTTTATATTGAGATTTAAGTTTTACAGTTTTTTAATATATGATTTTTTAAATAGCATGAGAAGAAAAGGCAAAGTGTATATTTGTACAAATATAATATAAAAGAATTAAGTAATTCAAGTTTTTTAATATATGATTTTTTAAATAGCATGAGAAGAAAAGGCAAAGTGTATATTTGTACAAATATAATATAAAAGAATTAAGTAATTCAAGTTTATTAATTAACGAATCGGTATTAACTAGAATTTGTGATATGACTAGGATGGAGTCAATTCAATATTACATCCAGAGACTTCAAATTTTTTTATGGTTTTAAATATACTACATCCTTAACCATTAAAGGAACGTATAATTATTTTAACACATAAATTAATTAATTAATTACTATAAAAAATGCAAAAGAAATATAATATTTCAAGTAAGGTTATGGTATATATATTAGATACTTAACAACACTATAATATTTCAAGTAAGGTTATGGTATATATCTTAGATAATTAACAGTGTTGTTAAGGAAAAGATTTCAAAAGCACACTAAAAAGTACACCTAAATTAATATGAAATGGATCGATATCGATCGCTATAGTCCCATTATTGTACTAATGTTTTTCAAAACGATTTTGAAAAGTGGTGAGGCTATATATATATAAGAGCTATTGTGAAGTAGAAACCAAAAATACATAGCGTGCGAGCCTCTCTAGTTTATTTAGTTAGATACATAGCATACACGCCATACTTATATTTTCTTCTTTATAAGCTTATCCATCACTTAAAACTGTTGCCCGTCATGACATAAGCCTGTCCACACACAACCAGTAAAACAATAATGAATTAAATTCATCATTCACACGGGCATTGAATAACATTAGCATGAATGAATGAAAAAATTTACAGAGCTACCTTATACTGATAGCTGAACCGCGGCTTACTGGACTTAATCACACGACTTAATTATACTCGTCAATATTTAGTAGCGTTGATCGAATAACTTACGAGAACCGCGTTGAATATCACAGCGGCGCGGGGGCTGGTGTACGTTGCAGGTATTCGGAAGGTGTTCTGCTCTATACACTGCCTCCTCCTGCCCTTCTCTTCCACGGCCTTCGCGGCCACGGCTAAGTAACCAGAGAAAAAATAAGTAACCAATCTTATATGATTTTCATCAAGTATTACTAGTTTCTTTCAATTAATTATTTTTTGTTTATTTTATCTTGAAAATGAGACATATGAGAGAGTGAACATTTATTATAAAACAAATAATAAAGCAGAATCTCACACGCGGGAGAGTAAATATTTAAATATTTATTATAAAATAGTAAAATAAAAGACAATTTATTGAAACCAGATTGGTTGAAGTGGTATTGAACCAAAGCTATCTAGCTATCCCTAGTATATGCTACCATTTTAAAATAATTGATCTAAACATCCATTTTAAAAACGAATAGATATTTTATTTAGCGAATAACTATTGAAGCACAGAAACAAAAGAAAAACAAAATAAACCATCCAAAAAAGTTTCAAATAAATGGACCAGTGAAAATACAAAATAAAGAGGGAAATATATCGTTCATGTATAATAGCCATGTTAAATAAAATAAAAATTGGGAAAACCCAAAAGGAAACTGTCCAAAAGAGTTGTCAAATGGACTGAACAGAAAAATCGAGGAAAAAAAATTACAAGTTTAAAGTAGCCATTAAAAAAAACAACTGTCCAAAATAGTTAACAAATGGGCTGGACTAAAAATTGAGCTTCGTTGACTTCAAATCCAGGGTTAAAAATCGATCTGTACCTTGGGGTTTACTAGGAAGGCAAATACAGCCACTCTAAACAGTTTATATGCTTGCTTCATCGTACAAATTTATTTCGAACTGGCAAGTACTGTAAAATAGTATAAGTTGCATGCCAAAAGTAACTTTCAGGCTTAAACCAAAGAGTTTAAATGAAAATATTTGGTCCAAACGTAAAGAAGTATAACTGAAGACTGGAATTAATTTCTTTTAAAAAATATGTGGAAAACTGGTTAATGTAATCCACCGACTCAGCACACATTAGGCACGAGACACAACTAAGAATCGGCAGTTTATGCCACATTGGCATGTGTCACAGTTATTTTTTAGTAGGGTTGCAACCCATCAGCGGTCAAGTGCCTAACTAGAGAAGCCGATGTTACTTAACACATGGAAAAAAATTGAAAACAAACCCTGGGGAACCTAGAGCACCAATTCGCAGCAACACATGGTGTGGAAAAAGTGTGAAAACAACATCTATGGAACCCTGCGCATCAATATCAAAGAGTTATTTCTTAAAACCCTTGCGTTCTCTGCGAGCCTAGCAGGGACCTCCTAAGGCAGTGATACTTGAAAGCCGGGGAAAGCATGCAGGAATGAAAACAAAACAACCTCTGGGAAACCCTGCGCATCAATATCACAGAGGTATTTCTTAAAACCCTTTCGTTCTCTGAGAGCTTGGCAGGGACCTCCTAAGGTTGTGCTGCTTAAAATCATGGAAAAGCATGCATGAATGAATGCAAAAGACTTTGTAACATCCTATGCAATACAGACAACTCCTAGCTTATATGACGACAGTTTTAGTGGAAATATTTAACCAATCCAACCCTGCACAATAGATGGCATGTCAAGGGAACTCTAGAGCCACAATTTGAGCAACCAGAAAGGAAAATTCTTTGTAGCGAATCTTATTTACTCATTCAATCACCAGACGTTGGAGATCTCGCAACCTACAAACCAGTATCAATTCATGGGGAAACTAAATTTTATCTCACAACCTACAAACCAGTATAAATTCATGGGGAAACTAAAATGCAAAATGCCAAATAAAGATTCAAACCCAGATTCTACTCATTCAATCGTCAGATATTGGAAATCTCGCAACCTATAAACCAGTATAGATCCATGGGGAAACTAAATTGGAAAAGGCAAAAGAAAGATTCAAACCCGGATTCTACTCATTCAATCTCTAGACATTGGAGATCTCGCAACCTATAAACCAGTATAAATCCATGGGGAAACTAAATTGCAAAAGGAAAAGAAAGATTCAAACCCGCTCATTCAATCGCCGAACTTTGGAGATCTGGCAACCTATAAACCAGTATAAATCTATGGGGAAACTAAATTGCAAATGGCAAAAGAAAGATTCAAACCCGGATTCTACTCATTCAATCGCCAGACATTGGAGATCTCGCAACCTATAAACCAGTATAAATCCATGGGGAAACTAAATTGCAAGGTTTATAAATCCATGGGGCAACTAAATTGCAAAAGGCAAAAGAAAGATTCAAACCTGGACTCGTAGAATGTAACCTTTGCAACACGAATCACGTACCGTTCGAATACTGATCGAGCAACTCCTCTCTGAAGAAATGGGAAAGGGTTGAGTTGTTTATGTACGGCAGCGTTCGGATTTCAAATTTTTTAAAGTTTTGTTTGCGTGGGGGAGGACATTTGTCACTCTCCACGGTTTAGGTGGCACAATACGTTTTAATTAAAACATGCAGAAATAATTTTTACACAAGGTATATTTAAAATGGTCGTAAAGATTACGATGATGCCAAGTGAAGCGGGCAATAAGAGGCTAAACTCAAAACTTTGGTTAAAGCTTTCTGGCGAACAAAGCACCAGCCTTTTTATACAGGCGACTCTAAACTCTTTACCCTAAGTTTTCATAAAAGCCCGGCAATAAGAGGTCGAAACATAAACTTTGGAATAAAAAACAAAAAACATCAAAGTTCTAAAATAAAAAATTTAATAAATAGTAATAAACAATAAATAGGTCATAAAAACTATAATATCGACGTCTGTCATAGAACTCGAAGAGTAAATAATAACTGTTGAGTAAATGATGACAGTATTACGACTGTTAAACGTTTTTGGTCATTTATCCACTATCTTAATCTTGCCGACAGAGATCCCTGGACCGAATTCGAATTTTGGATTTCCACGGACTTGATAGGAAGCTTGGCATGAACAGAAAATTCCATGGCCAGTCGCCGGAATGCCCACGGCTTTTACCGTTCCGTGGGCGGATAACGCCTGCTTTAATCTCCCTTAAAATAAACATCCTCTCTCACGAAATTCTCTTAATGGACATTCATTCGAAGTCGTCCACCTCTACACCATAATATTTATCTATTAAGATTTCTGTAATTTTATATATTAAAGTTATGCATATATTCTTTTAATTATTAATGACAACGACCTGACAATGTTGAACAGGTCAGCATGATTTCTTCTTTATATAAAGTGGCGGCTATAAAATCGTTGCAGAAAAAGGAAGTATTCCATATTGCTATGGAAACCACTTCTTCATTAGATGGGCTATTTTTCCGCGTCCCTCACAGAAGTTCCCGACCTTTGCTTCTTCTCGCCAACCTGACTTCACTTTATCTTTGCTTTTAACGTGGCAGCCTAGCACTTCTCGACACCTCAGGCACCACATATCTTCATTTTGTTTTGATCAGGTGTTCACATTCATCATCTACTGGTCCATTATTGCTTCAAACAGTGCCTGTCCAATAAATGGGCTACCTGGTTTTTGCTTACCCGAGTGCAGAAAATGTGGATCATGAAACCGCAGGTACTGCATTGAAAGTTACTTATTTGGGAGAGTATAAAGGGAGGAGGACATCAGAAGCTGCAGCCTCATTCTGCATTGACAACTTGTAGATAGGATAGGGAAGATTTGGAGGTTGTTGCAAATTTTGTGATTAATGGGGAAGCTAATTGAGGAAGGAAAACCCTATGTAGCAATGATATCCCTGCAGTTTGGATATGCAGGCATGGCTATTATCAGTAAGGTCGCTCTTAACAGAGGGATGAACCACTTTGTGCTTGTAGTGTACAGGCAGACCGTGGCTACCGTTGTTCTTGCTCCTTTTGCTTTCTTCTTTGAAAGGTATTCTATTTGGTTTCTCAATATGTATGTAATTGATTATGTTTGAGAGTGTGGATGTTTTACCTGAAGATGAGTGGAATAAACGTCCACTGGAACTTTGGAAGTTTCACATTTTTTCCTTAAGCAACAATATATGATGATATGGAGTGATTATGTTTGAGATTGTGGGTTTTCATAGTTCAAGTTAGTATAGGATGATATAGGGTTGTTTCGAAAAAAATGTGGACGGTTAATAACATTTCGAGTGGATGTTTTACCTGAAGATGAGTGGAACGTCCACTAGAACTTTGGAAGTTTCATTAGCAATCCACATATTTTCCATAAGCAACAATATCTGATGACATGACGTAGTCATGTGTTTCAACTTTCAGCTGACTTCAATGTAATGCAGGAACGTGCGGCCCAAACTGAAATTTTCCATATTCTGCCAAATTTTTGTACTGGGTTTGTTAGAGTATGTATTATCTCACGATTTCGTGCTTTTTACTTTTTTTTTCACATAACAAATATGTCAATTTCAATTTTGTTTGTTTTTATCCAAGAATATTCTAAAGTCGATAGCTCCGGTTCATCAGATCTCAAAAAATTATGATATTCTACAATCTAAATAAAAATATCTACCTGACAATTAATTTAAAATGTTTTTAATTCATTGCGTGCTTGCAGGCCAGTAATGGATCAGAATTTCTATTACCTGGGTTTGAAATTGACTTCTCCAACCTATGCAGTTACATTGATTAATGTTCTCCCTGCTATGACTTTTGTTATGGCCCTTCTCTTCAGGTAATCTCATCATTGCTACTTTCAAATGGTTTTTTTCCCTCTACAACTTGGTCATTTTTATTTGGTTTTCAAATTTTGAAAATATTTTAGAATCTAACCAACATAAACAACACCAAACAATTAATTCAATTTTTATTCATCGAATTCAAAAATATTTCCGAAATCTACATTTTCATCAAATAAATACTTTAGATTATTCTTTTGATGGAAATTCCTTATTTGTTTAGAATGGAGAGCTTGAACATCAAAAAGCTACGCAGTCAAGCAAAGATAGTGGGAACGATAGTGTGCGTAGGTGGGGCAATGCTGATGACATTATACAAAGGTCCTATTCTTCAGATGCATTGGTCTTTACATCACGGTTCCAAGGATAACCACACATCTGCTGCGGCAGCTGCCAGTGACAGTAAAGAGTGGATGATAGGCACCCTTCTCATACTTGCAGCCACTCTTTCTTGGTCTGCCATGTTTATCCTCCAGGTCATCATTTGACATCTTCGTTCCCCAAGCCCAAAATACATATGATGAATTGACATCCTGAAATTAACAATTTTGAATGTGCAGGCTGCAGTGCTGAGGAAATATTGTGCTCCACTATCCGTGGCCACCTTAATATGTTTTCTAGGAGCATTACAGGGAACCGTTCTCGGCGTAGCTCTTGTACGTGAACCTTCCGAGTGGGCATTAAGATGGGACATCAACCTTCTCACTGCAGTCTACACTGTAAGTTTGGCTATTCTTTTTTTAAATTCAGGGTTGGATTCAAGAATTCGAATTGGGATATATACAGTGAATATATTAATATTTTTGGGTGCAGGGAGTTGTGGGGTCAGCAATTGCATATTACGTACAAGGTTTGTGCATGCGCTTAAAAGGGCCTGTATTTGCCACAGCATTCAGTCCGTTGATGATGATCATTGTGGCAGTTATGGGCTCTATCATTCTTTCCGAGCATATCTCTGTGGGCAGGTTCGTTTATGAATTCCTTTTCAACCCTTCACTTTTTGTTTTTATTTTGGCAAATTTAGGATGGTTATAGGTTCTAACTGCACTGAATACAGTGTGGTGGGAGGAGTAATGATCGCTGTAGGGCTATACGCTGTTCTGTGGGGAAACGCGAAGGATAGAAAGTTGATGTCAACGGATCAAAATTGCTCGGAGGTGCAGCCGAATTCTCAAGAAATGGTTCATGAAAATGAAAGTAAATTGGATGACATAGAAGCGGCCTCTGAGCAGCTAGAGAGTCAGGAACCCCAACCTCATGAATTCAATGGAGATACGGCCATTTCTATCACTGAAAACGACAATACAAAAATGTAAACGTCATTGTCAACGAGTGTTTGCAACAGCGGTTGTGTTTATTAGATGGTTAAAAATAAGCAATCGGAGAAACATGAAGTTCCCAGAGTTCTCCTCAGCCCCGTCCATGCAATTTTTAACAAAGGCTTTTCAAGTGTTGTTACGAGCTGCCTTTTTTGTTTGTTTCCGCGCTCTTATGCAAAAACTTTCTATGATATCAATTCAATATCAATATTGTTGTTTTTTATTTATAACGTAGATTAGTTGTTTATATGAATAGGGTTTAGTTTCTGTCAGGTTTCAAGTTCAAAATTTACAGAGAATATCTGAATATAGAAGTTATTTTGGTTAATTAAATAATCTTTTAAAATACGTCCAAATTCACACACATCCCACTGTAACTTGATCATTTTCCTCCCATCAGAAAGGAGCTGGTCTAGCCTACTCTCATCCTCACAACATAGATAAATACGTATTACCATTTTCATCGCTTTCCAGGAAATCTATTCCCGTTTTGTCCTGAGGGTTATGAATACTCCTCACACCTCACACAATAATTAAATACGTATTACCATTTTCATCGCTTTCCATCAAATTTATTACCGTTTCCTCCCGCCCATGATGAATATTTAAATTTATTTATGTATTAAAATTTTGTTTTAAATAACTAAATTTTATAACCGGTTTGGAAAATTTTATTTTATTATCCATTTTTATTAAAAAGGTAAAACTATCCTAACTTAGAATGTTACATATTTAAGCCACGAGACTTTATTGGAATTGTTCATTTTAATTGTGTTCCCTTTTTTTTATTAAATTTTTTAATTTGAAATATGTCATATTGGTTAACACATTAATACATGAAATTCACACTATTAATTATCTTGCATATCTAAATTACATATTTAAATTATATTTTACAAAATATGATTAAAATTTTAACAATATCATTTGTTGATTGCCAACTATCAAAATTAATAAAAGTAAAAAGTACAAACAAATAAACTAAACCCAAAAAATACCGATTAACAAATTACATATCTATCATTAACAATTAATACATATATTATTAACAATTAAAACATATAATAAGAAATATCATCCTGCTACAATTATGAAAGTTCTTTCATCCTCTATTATTGTTAGCAACGTGGCAAATGGGCTTTCCGAATGCCATCCCATTACCATTAAAAAAATATCCAAAAAATCACATTCTGCTCTACTAAAAGCTACCAACAATTAACTACAATAACCGGGCATTTCAAGAGGGCCTTTCATGTTTTCTTAGGGTTTCTACAAATCATGTTTAGCTTTGTAATTAAGTGAGTCAAATTGTAATTATAAAGTAGGTATACTTGAGCTTGATGTCTTTCTCTAAAATGAAGAATATATTCTAATGGGTGTTTTATGTCATACCGTATATATATATGGAAATATGGAAATGATAAGTTATTTAATTAAATTCATAGTTTAAGTAAATTTAATGAATTTTTTAAATATTATAAGTTAAAATCCAAAAAAATTACATTGAATTGTGTAGATTCTAATTCTTTGTTTAAGAAACAAAAAAAATCTAATATAACTTTGTAATTATTAAGATTATATAACTTTATAGTTAAGCATTAAATTGTAAATTAATTTTTTTGGGTATAATATTTATGTTTATTTCCGGAACAGTTCAGAGTGAAAAAAATATTCAAATATGGACTTCACATTTGAAAGAGCGGAAACAAATTCAAATAGATCTCAAATTATATTAATCAAGAAATACAAAGATATTTCACTATATAAATTTCATTTGCCATTGAAACCATGTGTTTTTATGTTTTTGTATTTTAATTTATTATAGAATTATAAAGTTATTTATAGACTTATCAAGGTTATTTATAGATTATTATAGCCATTTAGTTTTATTTTATTTTTGTTTTAAGGGTTATTCACATTTATGAGACATTATAGAGGATAGTATATAAAAAAAAACCATTCATCTAAACTCATTTTCTATAAAAATTAAATACATTATTGTTTTTAATCATGAATGTTTATTTTTTTTTAAAAGGATGCGGTAAAATTATTAAAAGCCCATGTTTAGGTAGTCTTTCCAATAGAAATCTAAACCAGTTAAATTCTTTTTAATGAAAATTTGGGCCATATTACTCATAAAAATATGAAAATTTGGGTTGTATTATATAGTATATATATATATAATATATATAATATTATATAATATTATATAATAAGAGATAAACTTAGGTCGTATTAACTCATAAAAACATGATAATGAAATTTAAGGGTTCATATTTAATAAGGGTGTATAAGTATTAATTTTTTTTTATAATGTATCATATTAATATCTGAATAATAATGAATTTATATTAATGTGTTAATGGTTTTTTAATGTATTAATATTTTTTAAGTTTATAGTATTTAGGTTATGGTTTAATAGTTGACAATAGTCCATTGTTATCAGATTGTATCAAAATGAAAATAAACTATAGTCAAACATCTACTATCAAAATGAAAATCAACTATAGTAAGACATCTACTCACATATTTATTAAACCATGTATATTACTTTTTTTGAGTTTTTGCTGAGTTTATATAGTTTAGTTTATATTATAGAATGGGGTTTAACATTGTTCCCTTGAGTTAAAAAAATATATTACATATTTATTAAATAATAATAAATATTATTAATATTAAATATATTAATAACCAATAATATTAAGCAAGTAAACATTGATATTAACTATTTATAATTATTATAGTTAATTGAAATTAGTTGAAAAATAACCCTAACGAAATTCAAAACTTGGTCATTTAAAAACGATCGTTAATTAATTAAGGCATTAATTATAGTATTTAATTAATATTTAATATTTAATAAGATTTACTAAAACATTTATATATAAATGCTTATAATATTATACGTTAATTTAAAAATGTGTAAAATAATATATTAATTGCTCCAAGGGGCACTCTACACCCAAGTATGTATATGACAGAGATGTTGTCACGTAACGTTACATTAAAGAATATTCAAAAAATATGAGGGAAAATATTAAAATAATATGAGGGAGATGTTGTCACCTAATGTAACGTTACATTAAAAAAATATGTGGAAGGCAAGGTAACGTTACACCACCCTAGAGCCCTGCGAGGGATCAAATCTTTGAGGTGCAAAACTATTTTTTGATTGTAAAACTTGAGGAAAGGTTTGCACCTCGAGAGATTTGATCCCTCTCGGCACTTGATAGATCTGGTGTTAAGATGGATCTAGCCTAGTATTAATTAATAATAACGTTAATTAATTAATTTAGCAACATTATTACATTGACATATTAATTAAATCATTAATACATATTTATTATAGTTAATTGCATTATTCAAATATAGTCAAACATGAAGACTTGGTTGATAATAATAATAATAATAATGTAATGTTGGAATTGTACTCAAATATTCTTAATTTTGAAACATTAAGTAAAATATTTGGCAATATGTTAAT
>APFE031511215.1:10697-24562 GCA_000404065.3 Pinus taeda
TTTATATAATACTTAAAGCATTAATACATAGTTAAAAAAAAGTTACTTAATACATAATTATCACAAGCAACTATATTAGTCAAACATAACCAAATATGACCATTAGTCAAACATATTGGAATTGTCCTCAAATATTTTTAATGTTAAAACATTAAAATATTTGTAATGCTAAAACATTCACACTTTGGCAACCATATATTTACTATATTTGACAATAATCAATCTTATTCAATCAAAACAATCCTCAATTAATATAATATTAATTTAATTAATTAATGCATTAAAACAATAATTAACATTAATATTAATTTATTAAAATATTTGGCAATATATTAATTAAAACATTAATTTAAATGTTTAATAACCTAAATGATAAATTTAGACAAGTTTAAACAAATATATTAATATTAATATTAATTAATATAAATTTATTAACGTTAATACATTGATATATTAATTAGAGCATTGATACATAATTAAAAAAAAGTTACTTAATATATAATTATTATAGGCAATCACATGAGTGAAGCATAGTCAAATATAAACAAATATGACCAAATTCAGACTTGGTCAACCCTATGTTAATTGTATTTAACAATAGTCAATATTGTTCACTCAAAACAAACTTAATTAATTAATTAAAGAATTAAAACATTAATTAAGTAGATCATAATATAGAGTATATAGAGTCTTTAGAGAAACATAGAAAAGAAAGAGAAGCCAAGCTACAAAAAGTGTTAGAAGCCATGCTAGAAAATAAATTTGCATCTCTTGAAGACATGATCCAAAACAAATAGAAAATAAAATAGAACTACTAGATAATAAAATGGAGGCAATGGAGACTAGATTGCACGTTATAGAAAAATAAAACCAAGATACTAACCACGTACTTTATATATACACTTCCTCTATGATATAAGATCATAAGTGTAAGGACCTGCGGTCCTTGGCACACCCAACCGATGTGTGAACGAGTTCAGTGTTGAACGAGGGAAGGTCGAAAAGGCGAACTGCGAGCTCTATGACCAAGTGCGCGAGAGAACATGGTTATAAAGCACATGAGAAGTGGAGGGCGAACATATTTATATGGTGGATAGCATGGGCATTCACTTATCAAGATGACGGAGGAAGGATAGTTGTGTTTGGGGTGTTGGCAATGGGTTGACCGAATGGTGAAGCAAATGAAGGGCGTCGGTTGGGAGAATAATGTAGGTCGGCCGTGGAGATGGCTCACCATGCATGCAACATATATATTGGTGCATTGGCGATTCATTTGGACATCAACAAACATTGCTCAAGTCACTCAAGCGAGAAGGAGAAGTGTGCAATTCAACAATGTAGCCGTAGAAAAGAAAGGTGAGGCGTAGTTCTATGTGCCCAGCCTTGGGCAAGGCCGCACGGAGGTGAAATAATCAGTCTTAAGTCTTGGGAGAGAGCGTGGGTGAAGGCGCCAGAAAACAGGTGAAGGCGCCGGGCGCCGGTTGACACGGGCTCCTGGGTGGCTCAGGTGAGCGCCCACTCGCCGTGTAAAACATAATGCGATGGAGTTTGGTGAGACCGTCGTGCGAAGGAAATGAGGGTGTCTTGGTGACTTAGTGGAGTCGCCTCCCCGTCAGCACAAGGTTCCGTTGTGAAGTTTGGTTGCTAACTCGTGTGAGGGCGCACTCGCCCAACTTGGGCAAGGAAATCTTGGTTATCACACGAAGGTGTGAGCAGTTGTAAATTTGGCTAATTATGAAACTTGGTGTTTCCAAGTATACTTGTAAAGCTTTGTAATATTAAAGAAGATTGTATAATATATTATTCAGGCAAATTCATTGTTCAGGGAGTATCCCCTCCCTTTATACTATGCAATTGTGTTCTCTTCTATAATTGTTGATGATAATGAATGTGTATGGGTGTTCATTGGTATAAAAGAAACATAATAATACTTGGTTGTGAAAAACAAACTAAGTAGACTAATGGTTAGGTGTAGTCCATGAACATAAGTATTGGTGAAAGGAAAGTGTTCAGTGGTGTCGCACCTCGCCAAGAGTGGTTGAAAGGCTACTGTCGGCCTGGGGGCGTGACAGGTGGTATCAGAGCTAGTCTGAAGACTTGGAGGAGTCTTGCAGGAAGTTGGTTGAAGCTTGGAAGTTGGTGACAGTGAGCAGGTACTTGCAGGTGAAGGAAGTTGTTTCACATACAAGTGGAACAAGGGTTGGTTTAGGTTGCAAGCAACTTGGTGAAGTTGTTGGATGGTGGAAACTAGATCGCAAAGAAGGAAACTATTAGCAATGGCAGGTGAATCTCAGGTTGGGTCTAGTCATGGTACGAAGGATGCTACTATGGAATTCATTGAAAAAATGTTGGAAAGGATGGAGGACTTAGAGGCTTACTAGACTAAGAAGATGGACTTGGTCGGGAAGGATCAAGAGGCCAATTTGAAGAAGAGGGAAGAGCTCGATGAACTCTGTACTCAACACGAGTACACTAATCTTATGTGTACACAACTTGAAGTCAAGGTCAAGGATATTTAAGAGGCAAGAGATCATGGTCTGGAAGAGATCATGAACTTGTAGAAATCTACTGATGAAGCTAGAGATGAGATTGTAGTGTTGAAGAGGGTCGTGAGGCATAACTCAGGTGGAGGAGTGCCTCATGTAAAAGTCAAGGAATCAGAATCTTATGATGGTAGAAGGAATGCGAAAACTCTTGGCAACTTTCTATGGGACATGGAGCAATACTTGGAATGATTGGGTATATCCGACGATGAGACGAAGGTGAAGGTAGCTGCTCAGTTCTTGACAAAGGATGCTAAGATGTGGTGGCAAAGGAGGATGGATCAGATTGCTAATGGCAGTGTTGGTGACATTACTTTGTGGGATGAGATGAAGAAGGCTTTGTAGACCCATTTCAATCCTCAGGATGAAATGTGGGAAGGAAGGATGAAGATTAAGTTCATAAAGTAGACAGGGAGCCTACAGACATATCAATGGGAGTTTGCAAGTGCAGTTCTGGAACTTCCTGACATAGCCGAAATGGACAAGGTGTTCAACTTCATTATTGGATTGAAGCCTTGGGCACACAATGAAGTGAAGGGGCAAAAGATTAAAACACTTGAGGAAGCTTTTGTTGTTGTGGACAGGTTGGTGGAGCATTATGATGAGACATGATGATAGGAAGAAGAAGTCTGATAAGCAAAAGAGAAGAAGAAGGATGATGCTTCGAAATCAGATGATAAGTCAAAGACGAAGAAAGCCATGAAGTGTTAGATATGTGTTGAACCACATACGGTGAAGAATTGTCCTTCTAGACCAAAACTGGCTGCTATTGCACAATCTAATGCGAAGAATGAAGAAGCTTCTGTGGTGATGATGGAGATACTTGGTGCTGCTATTGCTACAGAGGTGATCTCTCATAGGGATCCTGAGAGGAACAGTTTGGAGTATGTTCGGATGAAGATTGGGAGTGTTGATATACTCACTATGGTGGATAGTGGGGCTACTCATAACTTCATGAGTGAAGATACTGTGAGAAGGATTGGGCTGAAGTTTGTACGAGTGAAGGCACAAATGAAGACAGTGAATTCTCCTCCTGATTGTGTTCTTGGTGTAGCTGAAAAGGTGGACACAGCACTAGGTGAGTGGACAGGGAAGGTCGACTTCACTATAGTGTGGATAGATGACTATGAAGCTGTGCTGGGGATGGAATTCTTGAAACAATTCGATGTTATGATTGTTCCACATTTGAAGAGGCTGTACATTTAGGATGGAAGGGAAGATGTACCCATTGGTGTTCCAACCATTGGCGTGACAAAGCCTGATTATAAGTTGGTAGTGATGCAAATGGAGGATGAGAAGCGAATGGAAGATATGAGTAAGCGGTTGTCTATTGTTGAGACAAAGCTTTCCGAGCAGTCATTAGTCGTCGGGACACTTTCCAATAGTATCTTGGATTTGTCAAGAAGGCTAGAAGTGGTTGAGGATGATGATGATGATGATGAGGCATATGTAAGGCCGAATGTCTGAGAGGAGGATTAGGTCACTTATCTACAGAGGATGGAGATAGAGAATCCGGACAGATGGATTGAGATTATTAGTGAGAGAGATCCTTTAGGCTCTACTTCCTCCACATCTTCTTAGAGGACATAGAAGATGGGGCTCATCGTTAGCTGCTCATGGCAGTGAGTCCTTAAAACAAGTTGAGCAGGTATGGAAGATGGTGCAGGGATGGCTTGGTATCAAGCATCATGAAATGTTTCAGATGGATGGAGTTTCCATGGACCTCAGCATGGGTGTGATTCTTGGTGAGTCCAGGATGTGGCAGAGTTCGAGATAGACTGGTGAAGGCATAAGGATGTTCACTCTCATGGCTTTAGTGTGACAGTTGGATTAGCTACCCAACTAGTTCAAACTTGGGGTCTGGAAGTGCACAGAGAGATGTTTGCAACAGGTAGGCAAGGAGGACAGTTCACAAGATGAGGATGACACATGATGGAGATGGAAGTTCTACATATGTTGCAGAGATGTTTGCAGTACGTGGAGGAGTTGACATCATGGACCGAGGATGAGATAGTTTTTGATCTTGGTGGATGGATACTAGGATGGGATGTTGTTGAGGACGACAATGATTTCAGGTGGAGGAGGATGTAAGGACCTGTGGTCCTTGGCATGCCCACTCGATGTGCGACCGAGTTCGATGTTGAAGGAGCGAAGGTGGAAAAGGAAAAGTGCGAGCTCTACGACCAAGTGCACAAGAGAACATGTTTATAATGTGCATGAGAAGTGGAGGGCGAACATATTTATATGGTGGATAGCGTCGGCATTCACTTATCAAGCTGACGGTGGAAGGATAGTTGCATTTGGGGTGTTGGCAATGGGTCGACCAAATGGTGAAGCAAACAAAGGGCATCGATTGGGAGAATAATGCAGGTCGGCTGTGGAGATGGCTCACAATGCATGCAACATATATATTGGCGTGTTGGAGATTCATTTGGACATTAATGAACATCACTCATGGCACTCAAGTGAGAAGGAGAAGTGCACAATTCAACACTGTAGCCGCAGCAAAGAAAGGTGAGGCATAGTTCTGTGTGCCCAGCCTTAGGCAAGGCCACACGGAGGTGAAACGCACAGTCTTAAGTCTTGGATGAGAGCGCAGGTAGGAGCATCCATCTCTCGAATGAAGGAGCATGGGTGAAGGCGCTGGAACACGGGTGAAGGCACCTGGTGCTGGTTGACACATGCTCTTGGGTGGCTCAGGTGAGTGCCCACCCATCGTACAAAACATAATACGGTGGAGTTTGGTGAGACCGCAGTGCGAAGGAGACAAGGGTGTCTTGGTGACTTGGTGGAGTTGCCCACTCGTCGGCACAAGGTTTGGTTGTGAAGTTTGGTTGGCACCTTGTGTGAGGGCACACCCGCCTGACTTGGGCAAGGAAATCTTGGTTATCACATGAAGGTGTGAGAAGTTGTAAATTTGGCTAAGTATGAAACTTGGTGTTTCCAAGTATACTTGTAAAGCTTTGTAATATTAAAGAAGATTGTATAATATATTATTCGAGCAGACTCATTGTTCAAGGAGTTTCCCCTCCCTTTATACTATGCAATTGTGTTCTCTTGTATGATTGCTGATGATAATGAATGTGTATGGGTGTTCATTGGTATAAACGAAACATAATAATACTTGGTTGCAAAAACAAAACTAAGTAGACTAATGGTTAGGCATAGTCCATGAACATAAGTACTGGAGAAAAGAAAGTGTTCGGTGGTGCTGCACCTCGCCAAGAGCGGTTGAAAGACTACCGCCAGCCTGGGGGCATGACAATAAGGTTTGCATCTTTGGTGATCAGTTCTAAGGCTCGTTATATGACCAAGGTAGAGGCTCCCATATAAGACAGAGGCTCACATATATTCTTCGACATTTAAATCTAGTTCTGAGCCCCGCATCTCCGGTCTACAGGCTACGATGGGCATGGGCGATTTGCAGTCAGGTTTGCTGATATCAAGTGCACACATTCTTTATCTTTTTCTTTTTCGAATACATATTTGCTCATATAATTTCAAGTATGAATATTTCACCACAGTTATTAAAGAATACCAAGGGCAGACCTAGCGCAGTTACTCTACAAGGTCTTTATGAGTATATAGAGTCTTTAGAGAAACGTAGTAAAGAAAGAGAAGCCAAGCTACAAAAAGAGTTAGAAACCATGCTAGAAAATAAATTTGCATCTCTTGAATACACGATCCAAAAATAAATAGAAAATAAAATAGAACTACTGGAGAATAAATTGGAGGCAATGTAGACTAGATTGCAGGTTATAGAAAAACAAAACCAAGATACTAACCAACCATCCTAGCAATGAGATGTTAATACTTTAGAGAGTCTTAAACTGAAATACATGATTAAAAAACTAGAAGAAAAAGTTAATAGCCGCCTCACCCTAAATAGTGTGGTAGATAAGTTAGATATCAAACCAATTAAAGATGAAATGAAAAATTAATAGAATTAGACCGCGAATGTAACAAAAGGGCCTTGAACCTTATAATCTTCAGTTTAAAAGAGGAAGAAGATAAGGATACTTTAGCCTTAGCCCAAACATAATTACATAATATATTACAAATTGAAATAGTGTGTCTCACAGAAGTAACAAGGTTGGGGAAATTAACTGAGAATAAAGGAAGACTAATCTGCATAAAGGTGAGATCCACTGACCATAAGTACAACATACTTAGTAAAACCTCAAGTCTAAAAGGAACAGGAATATTCATAAATGAAGATCTCATTCCAGAAGATCAAGTAGAATTAAGAAAGGGGGTTCAAAAGGTAAACGAAGCTTGAAAGGAAGGAAAAGGGGCAATAATTAGAAATAGAAAAGCCTTTATTCGAGATAGAAACCAAAAATATAGTAATCAATAGAAATTAAACATGCTCTGGATCCTTTCTTGGAACTGTTGGGGCTTCCCATGGAACAAAAGCCCCAAGCTAGGTTGGATTTCAAATGATGTTGATATTATTTTGCTTATCGAAACTTGGGAGCATGAAGAATCTAACGTCCCTAACATAGATGGCTTTACACTATGGTGTACCTGGAACAAGAGATCCTCTTGTAGAGGCATTGGGGGAATAACTTGTTACATTAAGAAGAACATCTCTCCCCATGCTCGGATTTATAAAAACGATCCTCACAACCAATGTAGTTGGAGAAAGATCAGTGACATTAATAATGAAAAGTCCTACATAGCAATATGTTATTTCCCCCCCATCAATTCTAACTTCTATAAGAAGAAGGATCTAGATAAAGCTAACCCTTACAATGGTTTAGAGAATGATATTTCTAGCCTTAGGAATGACGGTAATATCCTTTTAATAGGTGACTTTAATGCTTGAACTTCAAACAACCAAGCTATTATTCTAAGCAATCATTCCAATCCTAATCCTCTTTGGTTAGACTAGCTAGTAGGTACAAAAGGAGCTCTGAAGACCTTGGGGAAAATTTGTTTTGGTCGGAGCTAGTCAAGCTCTGTAGTGCTTGGGATCTAATAATTTGCAATGGTCTAAAGAAGTATCCCAATTCCAGCAATATGACCTACATCCATGGACTTCGTAGCAGTGTGGTAGACTACGTTGTTTCCGATCTCCCATTATACAATGAAATAATAAATTTTACATCTTAAACGACCACAAACTTGACTCTGATCACAAGCCTTTATTTATAACTCTCAATTTTGTCATGCATAGAGTTCCCATAGAAAATAATACTTACAGTCAAAAGAACTTAATATTTGATAGAAATAAAATGATCTCTTTCTAAATGAATTAAAAACTAATTTGCTTCCTTTATCTAATATAGACAACATAGAAAACCTCTATCATAATTTTACTACAACCCTATCATATTCTATTAACAAATTCTCAATTTAAGTTTCAAATAATAAAAGAAATCGCAAAACCAATCCTTCGTATGACAAAGATTGTAAAAGTGTGAGGAGAGCAATTAAGGAAGCTATTGATGAATCTCTTAAAATGGACAAGATAAAAATATAAAAAGCCATAACTAAAAGGACAAAGAGGCAGTACATTCGTCAAAGACAAGAAAATCTCTTACACGTCTCTAAGGTAGCTCCTAAGAAATTTTGGAGGCAGATTCTGACTAGGAAGACTAAAGATAATAATAAAATTGCTTCATGATTGGAATTCCTATCTTAAAAAGATTTATGAATCTCCAAATGTCATGGATAATTTGGAAACCATGCTCACAATGAAAGAAGTGCTCTATTTAGAAGACATTAAGTTTGGGTTTAATCGCCTCGTTAATGGGAAACCTAAGGACACATGAAGGTTACCAAGCCAAAATCTTAAAAATTGGAGGTCCTGTCCTCATCCCCCACATCCACAAGCTTTTCAATCAAGCAATCAAGTAAGGGTTCCCTAAACCTTGGACTAAGAGCCTCATTATCCCTATTTTTAAAAGTGCGGATACAAATAACCCCTCTAATTATCGGACAATTATGATTAGCCCTCTCTTAGCCAAGTTATATGGTAGAATTTTGGAAAATAAGTTAAGCACATGGCTTGAAAGTGAAGGTAAGCGGGCTAAAGGCCAAGAAGGTTTCAGAAGGCATCACTCAATAATAGACCACCTCGTTATGCTTAGGATCATTTCGGAGGAATGTTGTAATGATAAATCCAAACTTTTTTTTGCTTTGTGGACTTTAGAAAGGCTCTTGATATGGTTCCTAGATACAACCTTTGGAATATATTAGAAGAGCTAAAGGTTCCTCTCAAATTGAGAGTTGCTGCTATAAGGTTATACGAGAATGTAATTTCCAAGCTAAAGAGCAATGAGGGGTGGTCAAAAGATATTAAGTGTAACATCGAAGTTAAAAAAGGTTTTCCCCTCTCCCCTACCCTATTTGGCATTTACATAAATAAGCTCGAAGGCTATTTAGAGGAAGCAGGATGTGATGGCACAATCATAGCTGGGATAGTTGTCATCCTTCTTCTCTATGCTAACGATATTGTTCTTTTCGCAAGGTGCCCATATGATCTTGATAAGCAATTGAGGCTTCTTAAGGATTTTTGCTCTACCATGGATATGACTATTAACACTAACAAAACAAAAGTTATGATTATCAAATCCAAGAAGGACACTTACGCTAATTTTATGTATGAAAATAATAACTTAGAGGAAGTGTATTCTTACAAGTACCTAGGAATTGATATTCATTGCAAGCTCAACTGGAACCATAACATTGAGAAAAGGATTAATGGGGGGTGGAAAGCTTATTTTGGTCTTGAAAATAATTGTAAAACAAAAAAAATCGTAATGTGGGATAAAAATAAGTTCCTCTTTAAAACTTTAGTCACTCCTGTTATATTATATGTCTGTGAGGTTTGGGGTTGTAGCATCTCCAGAGAATCATGGAGAAAGATTGAGCAAATCCAGAAGCGTTTTATAACTTATAACTTGAAAATTAAAAGTAATACACCCTATCCTATTCTCCTTATAGAAGTAGGTCTTTCCCCTATTGAGAGCCTAGCTATGCTTAGGTTTCTATTGTACAAGCACAAACTCAATAACATAAACGATCATAGACTTCCTAAGCTAGCTTTAAATTCCAGCCAAAACCACCTAAGGCTCAATCGGGGGTGGCATAAAGACACAAGGGCCTGGTTAAACTATTAGGAGATCAACAAGAATGATGCATTGCAAAACATTAATAACATTAAATATATTGTTACTTCTAAGTTCAAATAAAAAATGTGGTGTGAGAAAGATTTAGCGGCTAAAAGAAAATTAAGTTATTATAAAAAGGTCATCAACCCCACCCTAGCAGATCAAAAGTATCTCTCTATTTTAACTAGCTCAAAGAAGAAAATTAATATAGCAAAGATTATAATGAATTCTCATGAACTCCATAGTGAAACCAGTCGTTGGGCAGTTCCTAAAACACCATGGATGGAAAGGATCTACCATTTATGTGATAATAGGAACATCGAGGATGAAAACCACTTCCTCTTAGAGTGCCCTACGTACAAGCACATTAGATCTTAGTTTCACAATATTTGTTAAAATACTGACCTTCCTAGCCTTTTACAATGTCAAAATTATAGTGAGCTCAAGAGGCTTCTCTCCAAGCTTTTTGAGCATAGGAATAAAATCTTAAATCAAAATAAATAATTTGTTTCTTTAGGTCCGATAGACCAATGTTTGGTCTCAGCAGATGTTAACCATCATCTTCATCATCATCATCATCATCATCAATATTAATTAAGGATAATATTAATTTATTAACATTATTACATTTGACATATTAATTAGATCATTCATACATAATTAAAAGAAATTATCTAATGCATACTTATTGTAGTTAACCACATTAGTCAAACATAACCAAACATCACCACATTCAAACTTGGTCAATGATTATTAATTAATAATAATTAACTTTATTAATAATAATATAATAATAATAATAATAATAATAATGTGATGTTGGAATTATAAACAAATGTTTCTAACATCGCAATGCGACATTAGAACATTTTGTCAACCACATTTTAGAATGTTGGTGACTCTTCGACCATGTTTGACTATGTTTAATAATCAACAATCTTCAACATTAGTCAAACATAATTTCCTATTAATATTATTGATTAATATTGATAATTAAACATGTTGTGATGCTCAAATGGTAAAGAAATCTATCAAATGTCACAATGTGACAAACATTGTTGCAATATTACACATTGCAATTGATTTAATGTCACAATGCAACATTACTACATTAGTCAACCACATTTACTAATACAATTGACTATTTTGGAGTATTTTTGGCAATCAGTGCTCCTCAAGTATGTTCAAACATGGTTTATAATATTAATGCATTAGCTTCAATGTTATTGCCTAGGGTTCATAATCCCTTGGGTTTTAAGTATTTATCCCATGGGTATATTATTTTCTTGGGTTTATAAAATAAATCTAGTGATTTTTTTAATGTAAGGGTTGAACAATGGTTAAGCATGGTCCAATGTTGCATTGTGACAAAGATTGTCTCAATATGAAAATCGACCATGGTCAAGCATGGCTAAACAAGTTTATTTAATGGTTTATAATATTTATGTTAGGGTTTCTATACCTTGGGTTTATATTATTGGCATAGGTTGAATGCTATACCCTACGGTTTATAATTCATTACACTTTTAGTATTATTACCTTGTGTTTATTATTCCCTTCGCTTTAAAATATCAATCATGTTGAACAATGGTCAATCATGGTCAACTAAGGTCAATATTCATTAAACATGGTCAATATGGGTCAACCATGGTCAACCATGGCCAACCATGTTGTGTGAAATCAATCACGATTAACCATAGTCTAACGTTGCATGGTAACAAATATTCTCTCAATATGAAAATAAACCTTGGTCAACCACGGTCCAACGTTGCATTATGCCAAAGACTGTGTTGATATGGCAATCAATAATTGTCAAACATGGTCGACCATTGTCGTATGTCACATTGTGACAAGGATTGTCTCAATATGAAAATCAACCATGAGAAACCATGATAAACGATATTTTTTTAGGGTTTATAATATTTATCTTTGGCTATTTATAAGTTAATAATATTCATCCCTTCGGTTTAATATTATTTCCTTGGGTTCATAGTCCCTTGGGGTTTTAAACCGCAAGGTATTTTATAGTCTACCATAGTTAACCATGTTTATTTAGTCAGCCATGTTTACTTTAGGGTTTATAATATTTATTTTAGGGTTTATATCCCTTAGGTTTGTAATATTAATCCCTTGGGTTTAATACTATTTCCTTGGGCTTATAAAATATTGGGGTTTTAAAATTAATCCCTTGGGTTTATTAATCTAAGGGTTTACAATATTAATCTTTAGGTCTAATATCAATCGCCTTGGTTTATAACAATGGTCAACCATGCTCCAATGTCACATTGTGACAAATATTTTCTTAATATGAAAATCAACCATCGTCCAATGTTGGATTATGATCAATATGGTCTCCATATGAAAATAAATCATGGTCACCCATGGTGCAACGTCGCATTGTGAGAAAGATTGTCTCAATATGAAAATAAACCATGGTTAACCATGTTCAACCATGATAATTTTAGGGTTTACAATATATTTATCTTTCGGTATTTATAAATTGCGTTTATAATATTCATCCATTGGGTGTAATATTATTGCCTTAGGTTCATATTTCCTTACGATTTTAAAATCCAAGGGATTGTATAGTCAACCATAGTCAACCATGTTTATTATAGGGTTTATAATATTTATTTAAGAGTTTATATACCTTAGGTTTATAATATTAATCCCTTGGGTTTAATATTATTTCCATGATTTTATAAAACATTAGCATTTTAGGGTTTATAATATTTATTCCTTGTTTAATATTATTCGCTTTGGTTTATAATCCCTTGGTTTTTTAGTATTAATCCCTTTGGTTTATTCGTATGATTTAATATTATTAATAGATTTTATAATATCAATATGGAAATCAACCATGGTCTACCATGGTCAACCATGATTGAGCACCGCATTGCAACAAATATTGTCTCAATAAGAAAATCTAGCATGATAAACCATGATCAACCATGTTTATTTTAGTGTTTATAGTAATTATATTAGAGTTTATATACCTTGGTTTTATAATAGTTATCCCTTGGGTTTATAATCCTTTCAGTTTTTATTATTAATCCCTTTGGTTTATAATATCAATCCCCTTGGTTTATTAATCTAAGGATTCTTATTATTAGGGTTTAATATTATTCATAAGGTTATCATATTAATCATTGGGTCTAATACATGGTCCAACATTACATTGTGACAAATATTTTCTCAATAAGAAAATCAACCATGGTCCAATGTTGCATTGTGACAAAGATTGTCTCAATATGAAAATCAATCATGGTAAACTATGGTGCAACATCGCATTGTGAGAAATATTCTCAATATGAAAATCAACCATGGTCAAGCATGTTGAACCATGATAATTCTATAGCTAACAATATATTTATCTTTCCATATTTATAAATTGAGTTTATAATATTCATCCATTAAGTGTAATATTATTTCCTTGGGTTTATAGTCCCTTTGGGTTTTAAACCCCAAGGGACTATGTAGTCAACCATAGTGAACCATGTTTATTTTAGGGTTTATAATATTTATTTTAGAGCTTATATAACTTAGGTTTATAATATTAAATAAAAAGGATTAATATTAATCCCTTGGATATAATATTATTCCCATGGTTCTATAAACTTTGAGATTTTAGTATGTTTAATATTTATCACTCATTTAATATTATTAGCTTGGGTTTATAATCCATTGGGTTTTTAGTATTAATCCCTTTGGTTTATTATACCATTTAGTTTATAATGTCAATCCCTTGGGTTTGTTAATCTAAGGGTTATTATTCCTAAGGTTTAATATTATTCATAGGGTTTATAATATTAATTCTCGGGTATAACATAAATCCCCTTGGTTTATAATCATGGTCCAACATCACATTGTGACAAAGATTTTCTCAATATGAAAATCAACCATCATCCAACATTGCATGATGACAAAGATTGATTACATATGAAAATGAAACATGGTCAACCATGGTGAAACATTGCATTGTGACAAAGATTGTCTCAATATGAAAAGAAACCATGGTCAACTCAACCATGATAATTATAGGGTTTATAATATCTATCTTGTGGTTTATATACCTTTGGTTTATAATATTATTTTGTGTGTAATATTATTCCTTTGGCTTTATAATCCCTTCAGTTATTAGTATTAATCCTTTAGGTTTATTATTCTGGTGGGTTTAAAATATTAAACCTTTGGGTTTGATTAA
>APFE031511215.1:25142-42013 GCA_000404065.3 Pinus taeda
ATAATACATGAAACCCGTGCATCGCTGCTACCTCTGCGAGCACCCCTCTGTGACCCGTCCTCCTAGCCATGGCTTCAGAGGGAGGCTCTGAGCCTCCTTCCTCCCTCCCTCCTAAGCTCCTGACCTTCAAGTAGCTGGTGGACGACTGCAGCAAGCGTCCAATTTTAGCCTCCCAGCAGAAGTTTGTCAAGAATATGGAAGCAATCCCAACCATCACTCTTCTAGTTGAAGAACCCTATCGTGGTGCCCTGAATATCACAGAAATAGGACCCATCAACCAGTTCACTGGGTTATGGCCATCACTAAGAGCCACTGAATTGTGGGTACAATGCAACTAGAGACCGTTGGTTTCAGAAGGAATAAAATACCACTTCGTCGATAAGGGTTATTTCATTTTCATTTTTTATTGCATTGAATATAGGAACCTCATCTTTAGAAACACGCCATACTTCATGGGTCCCTAGGGTCTGTACCTAAACAAATGGACACTGGAATTTGACCCAACCCAAGATGTGCCCTTGACTGTCCCTATCTAGGTGTGCCTCCCTCATTTACCCTTACATTGTTGGATTCCGAAGACTTTAGAACCCATCGGAAACACCCTTGGAAAATACATTGGCAGGGTAGACAAGAAGGGACAATACTCCTGTGCCAGAATATGTATTGAGGTTGATCTGGAAGTTGGGTTTCTAGAACACATAAAACTAACAGTGACAGAATGGTCTCACATGCAAGAACTAGATTATGAGAAACTACCTTTCAAGCGCAAGCATTTCCATGCATACGGGCACTTTGCAAGAAACTATAAAAATAAAACTGAGCAACAAGTAAAGAAAATGAAAGGAGATGAATGGACAACGGTGCAGAAGATGACCTCATCAAAGAAACCTAGTAAACCGAGAGGGAAAGGGGCTCAAGCGGGACCCATTGTGCCATCCATAGAGCTATAGCCAGAAGGGGCAGTACCCCCTAGAACAGATCTTCCCTCAAATTCCTTCGCAGCTCTCAGCACACAAGAAGTATCCCCTTTTATAGCAAGTGACGTAGAAGAGCGGGCCAATACCCCATTAAATGAGGAATGAAACATAGGGGTCCCCCTGCCTAAACCAACACCTAGAAAGAGGCTCTTCGTCGTCCTCTTATGCAAACATGATAATAAAGAAACCCTTGGAATTAACAAGCTCATCGGAAGAGGAGACATTTGAAATCCTCGAAGCGGGCAGGGAGGAAATCCCTCAAGGAATCAAGAGAGGAAGAAGAAGAGAGGCAAAAAATGCAAGGAAGTCAGTCCACTCTAGAAATGTCCATAAGTCGAAATATCAGAGCATGACCACCAAAGGGAGGCCTCTCCTCCACTGCCCCAACTAAATAATGCATATAGTCTCTTAGAATTGTAGAGGCTTAAGGAATCCCATGAAGACTGCAATTGTTAAAGATCTCATGAAAATAGAAACCCCAAAGGTCCTCATGATCCAAGAGACAAAAATTGAAGGGGAAATCCTTCTAGATTCAAGCAAAACGAACTAGAAGACCAAAGCTGGGATGGCTGTAAGTGCCAGGGGAACCTCAGGAGGACTTTCCATGGTTTGGATGGAGTAATTGTTCCAGCAAGAGAACTCCTTCAAGACTCAACATTGTATTTACACCGAGCTTCGACATAAAGCAAGTAAGCTCACTTTCGCCCTGTTTAATCTTTATGTTGCTGTTTTTTACCTTGAGAAAAAAGAGTGTTTTCAAACACTTCTTGATTTTGTAGATAGCTATTCTCCCATGAACATTATAATTGTAGGAGATCTGAACATTGTTCTTGACCCAAAAGAAAAAGAGGGGGTAACAATAGTAGATATCCATTGCTACCCCTTGTGGAGGACATAATTTAGTAGTGTTATCTTCTTGATCTTAAACCTAAGAAGGGGAGATACACAGACCAACAATAGAGTAGGGGCAGCACACATCTCAGCTCGGCTCGACAGATTCCTATTGCAGAGCACTCTTTTGATGGATAAGACAATAATGTCATCGAGAATCCTACCAAAGCTCACCTCGGACCATAAACCCATCCTCTTACAACTAGATGAGGAAGAAAACCCGAGGCCTATACCGTTCCAATTCAGCCCTTTGTGCATAGAGCAGGAAGGGTTTATGGAAGTTGTTGCTAAGGCTTCACCTATCACGATAACCGGGTCACCCAGTTATGTATGGGAGAAAAAATTGAAAGGGACCAAAGCAGCTCTGAAGGAGTGGGTCAAAATGCTTCCTAACACCTTCACCACATATAGAAAAGAAATTTTCCAACAGTTAGTAGAATTATAGTTGGAGATGGAGGAAAAGATATAACCACGCAAGAATTGGAGAAAGAACAAGTTGCCCAACTTGCTTCTTTTAGCTCCTTCAGAAAAGAAGAAGAATTTTGGTGGCTTAAGTCTCGAAGCCTATGATTGAAATGAGGTGTGTTGGCATTATGATGCATGTGTTGTACTTGATGGCAACCCTCTCATAGAAGATCATCTAACTTGAATACATTTAGATGAATCTACAAAAGAAATATCAGATGTGACAAAGTGCATGGGTTACCGGACAGCAAAAAGGGATCAGATGACAGTTCACAAGTAACCTTTGCCATCAAGTCCAAAGGGGGAGATTGTTGGCATTATGGCTAAAGTGTTGTCCTTGATGGAAACCCATTCAGGTGATAGATCACAGTACTTCAAGTCAGCAGCAAAGATTGATGATCAGCTATCAAATATTGAAGAAATTAAGAAGTACGTAGGAGAACAGTTCAGAAGATGCGTACCAGCAGGAACACCATGAAGGGACCGCGGCCAGACACGTAGGTCAACCGTTCAGGAGGTGCGTACCCCCAGTGCACTCACTTCAAGGCAGAGAAAAGCACACGTGGGGTTTCTTATGTTTAATCTTCGATATTTAGCCGATGGTATTTGTGTTATTATGGTTTTGGCTCGTGGTATTGATCCATGATTTTAGGAAGAGCTTGCATATATAAGAGGAAGCAGATCATTTGGCTTGAGTATGCTTTTGGGTTGAATATCTTAAGAAACTAGATCTGAAATTCTAGTGATGGGTTATGAGAGATTGCTAGATCTAAATCAAGGAGAAACATGAGAACTACAAGTCGGATCTACTAATGGGTTGATATCTCCTCGGCGCATGTTCAGATCTGTAGATCTGACAGTCTGGGTTATTCTTGAAGTCTTGAAATTATCTATACCTGCAGGTACGCAAGTACAGTGAAAGAAAAGTGCGGAGATACGCAAGCACAGAAGTGTTGCAGGTGCACAAATACGCAGTCCCAGAAGTGATGCAGATGCGGAGGGGCACAGGCAGTTCATTGGACACAGAGCGCACGTACGCAGGAAGTCTGTGAGGCAGAGTGCGCACGTACGTAGGGAAGCAGTTGGAAACAGTGCGTACTTATACGCAGCTGGAAACAGTGCGTACTTATACGCAGCTGTTATATGGGTGAAACTGCGTACTTCTCATGAAATCTACTTAGCTATCCATGTTTATAATTGTTGCGTTCTGGGTTTTGAAGTGATATCTGATTTCTGGCATTAAGTTCTGATAACAGCAGTGATTGATTAAATGTTTATACATTGATGGATGAATGGATCAGGTTCTTAATGAATCATCTTTATATATGTATTGATCTAGTGATTGGGTGATTCAGAAGGTTGTTTGATTATGAGCTTCAATGTGGTTATTAGGTCCAGTATGAAAATTGGATGATGTGCTTCAATGTTGTTGTTGGGTCCAGTATGAAAATTGATGAAATGTGGTACCTAGAGGAGAGAAGATTGTAGGTCGGCGCCTACGTACTAGTACTTAAGCTAGTACAAAAGCAAAGGGGAATCTTTGGAGCATTGTAGCTCTCTGCAGGTAGTAGCCTGCGTACTAGTAAATGGATCGGCTAGTACAAGAGCAAAGGGGGTTGTAGCTCCCGTACTGGTATAAGACTGCACCAGTACAAATATTGTAAAAGGATTTTCTTATTAAAAAGAAGATTGAGATGACTTGCAGCAGGTGGTTTTCTCCCGCATTGGGTTTCCACCTTATATCATGGTGTTCATGTGTGTGCCTTATGTGTGATGATCTATTCTATGTTACTACATCTGTTAACTGATAATATGGTTGATAATGTTCTAATACACTCATTGAATATCAATTAACTTAATCATAAGAAGTTGTGGAAGTAGCATATATGAATCTGATTATGGAAATGAAAAAGTTTTATTGATGTGATAATACTGATTCACCCCTCCCCCCTCTTAGTATTATTTCCAACAATTGGTATCAGAGTAGGTCCTTTTGTAGAAGCTTGATCACTTGAAGGAGATCCGTGGAACAATGGGAAAGAAGCTCAAAAATAAAGCACCGAAGAAGAAGAAGACATCTCAGAAGAAGTATGACAGTGGGAGAATCGGTTGGGGACTAGGCATAAGAAGCTCTTCAGATTCAGAATCAGATGAAGATGAACTATCAGTTATAAATTTGCTATCCTCTGATGTTCCATCTATCTTTCCATATGGAAGAGATGAAAGTGATAGCGAAACAACTGAACTTGCTCTTCTGGGTGAACAAGAAAGATATCAAATAGAGGCAGAATTTAAAAGGCTGACAGACAAAATTAGAGATCAACAAGATCTATTGAACAAAAGGGAATCTGACTCTAAAGAAGAAGCTACCAAACTGAAAGCCAATCTAGAGTTATTCAAGGCCAAATATCTAAAGTTGCTAAAATACCAACAAGAGGAAGAAAGCAGGATAAGGAAGTTTTTCAGGGACAAAAATCAAAAGTTGCATGATGAAGTCACATCTCTTAAAAAGGAAGTCAATGAAAAGAACACAAGAATCAAGAATCTCAGAGATAGATCTAGTGATTATGAAAGTCTTGAAGCTATGACCCTCTCACTAAAAGAAGAACTTGAAGAAGCCAAGAAGCAGAATAAAGATCTACTCCAAGCTATTGAAAAACGGGAAAACGAAGTCATCAGTTTAAAAGCACAGCTGGAATGTGTCTCCAGAGTTCGTCAAATGCTGCAGGATGTGAATGAAGAACAAGAAAAGGAGATTCTCAATCTAAGACATCAGTTAGAAGAAGAAAGAAATGCTCAAGAGAATGTGAAGAAGCAGTATCTTGAAAAGGAAGAGCAACATCAAGTTGAGGTAAATATTCTAAAAGATAAATTAGAAGAAAAGGATAAGCTTTTACGATTTCAAGATAGCTCTAAAGTCTTGGATGATATTCTTAGTAGTGAAAGGTCTCCTACTATAAAGACTGGTCTTGGTTTCCATGAATCTGTTGAAGGTGAATCTAGTTCACAAGGTGAAGCAAGGAACTCTAAAGAGAAATCTAAAGTGATCAATGAAGAAATGAAAGATCCATCATCATCAACCAAGGAAAGAGATTTCTCAAGGAAAATCCTTTACTCCTCCTATGAATAATGTTGAATGTTATGTATGTCATAATCTTGGACATGTTGCAGCTAGATGTAGAAGAAGAAGAGTTCAAGACCATTATGCAGAAAGGTCATCTAAATCAAGGTACTTTTATGGATATTGCTTTGCTTGCAATATGTTTGGTCACAAAGCTACTGATTGTTACAGGAGGAATATGAAACATGTAAGATGTTATGCATGTAACAAGCTTGGACATATAGCTAGGAATTGCAGGAACAAAGTATGGGCATCATATCAAAAGGAGAAAATGTCATCATCACGCTTGAAGATATGGAAGAAAAAGGAAAAAGGCGGCACAACACAACGTACAGACATACCAGAATCAGAGGGAGCTGAAAGTACAAAACTTCAGTGTCCTGAATCTCATATGCAAACTCGATAAAGGGAAGTTGCGTATATATGCGAGTTGGATACTGCTCAATCGTGTATACGATTATTTGAAGAAAGGCAGTAGGCAAAGTGAAGTTGGAAGTGAATCTATGATCTCTCGAGCACAAGATCAGATCTAGGAATCTGACTATCAGTGGCACAGAAGAAGACTATTAATTGGGTTCTAATCAAAGGTACGGAGATCATTCACTGTGAAAATGCGGGCGTATGCAGGTGATACGTAGTGGAAGTGCGAGGATACGCAGCAAAGGCACAGTCGTAGTGCGTATGTACGTGATGTAACAAAAGAGCACATGCGGACGAACGCGGTAAGACAGAAGAAGAGGTGCATAGCAAGATCGGAGGTACGCGGCGTGATAGAAGGATAACCTGCGGAGGTACATAGAAGTATGCGGCGCGATAGAAGCAACAGGTGCGCGGCCCGACTGATGGCATAGGTGCATGGGTACGCACTGTAGTAGAAGGCTGTCTGCGTGAATACGCAGAAACACAGAAGGATAGGTGAGTGGATACGCAGAAGAGTGAAAGATGATATGCGGAGCCACACAGGTCATACAATGAAAACCTGCGTATCTGTCTTAAGGCATTTAATGGCTGATTTTTCTTGTTGATAAGATCTGACAGATGGCACCAGTTTAGGGGGAGCAGATGTTTTTAATGCATTGTTGGCATTATGGTTAATAGTCCTTGGTGATGATACCTATATGATTCATCTTGCTACGGTTATGAGTTGTTCACATAATTCTTGGATCAGATTTGTGGTTGATTCTTGCATGGAGTCCTTATTGTTCTTGGCACATATATGGATGAGGATTGTTGGCTGGATACATGGATGATTATTCAAACTTTCATTGTTGGAGATATGATGATGATGAGTTCTTACCTATATGATGATAGGTTGTTTCATGCATATGTTGATTGATGCAGATCTTCCCTATTGATGATACTTGGTCCATGCAGATTTGGGTGGCTATGGTGTTTCTCACATATGATAGAATGACTCTATATTCTATGCAAAAGGATGAGTTAATGCGGACATATCTTGATGATTCATGCACTAATTCGAGTTGCTGGTGACATATGTTATGGAGCAGATCATACAGTGTCGTTACTGATGTTTATCATGATCTTATTTAGGTGTCTTATCATGTATATCATTCGATGTAAAGGTCATATCAAGACTCATGATGTAATAATGTGTCTCTATCTATTATAGTCATTTGATGAAATATTTCAGTCATATCAAGGTCATGTAACGGCCTATCTTGGTTTCCCCAGTATGCCTGGGATGAATGATGTAATGTTCATGATTTTCATTTTCTGGTATATCCCCACTTGGTTGGGTGATGGATGTATGTATTGAGTCTTTTGGTGATAGGAAGGTCATTGATGATATATAGAGTCATGTTCTTCTTGTAGAACATCTTTTGCAGACCTTGCTTATAGTCAGGGGGAGCTTGAGCATGAACAAAATTATATAGCAGAGCAGACATCTCAGCTTGTTCTCAAAAAGAGCATTATCAAATTGGAGCACCATGGCATATACAAAGGGGGAGTTCATTCAGAGACTTCAACAGATCTGGTTTATAGTCAAGGAGAGCATATTCTTAGGGGGAGCATAACCCTTTGCCCTTGATGTCAAAGGGGGAGAGTGATTTGGTGTTGTTGCCATCAAGTCCAAAGGGGGAGATTGTTGGCATTATGATGCATGTGTTGACCTTGATGGCAAACGCCTCTCATAGAAAGATCATCTCAACTTGAATACATTAGATGAATCTACAGAAGAAATTCAGATGTGACAAAGTGCATGGGTTAGCCGGACAGCAAAAAGGGATCAGATGAACATTCACAAGTAAGCTTTGCATCAGTCCAAAGGGGGAGATTGTTGGCATTATGGCTAAAAGTGTTGTCCTTGAATGGCAACCCATTCAGGTGATAGATCACAGTACTTCAAAGTCAGCAGCAGAGATTGGATGAATAAGCTATAAATATTGAAGAAATTAAGAATACGCAGGAGAACAGTTCAGAAGATGCGTACTCCGCAGGTAAACCGTGAAGGGAACTGCGGCCAGACACGCAGGTCAGCCGTTCAGGAGGTGCGTACCCCCAGTGCACTCACTTCAAGGCAGAGAAAAGCACACGTGGGGTTTCTTATGTTTAATCTTCAGTATTTAGCCGACGGTATTTGCGTTATTATGGTTTTGGCTCGTGGTATTGATCCATGATTTTAGGAAGAGCTTGCCTATATAAGAGGAAGGAGATCATTTGGCTTGAGTATGCTTTTGGGTTGAATATCTTAAGAAGCTAGATCTGAAATTCTAGTGATGGGTTATGAGAGATAGCTAGATCTAAATCAAGGAGAAACATGAGAACGACAAGTCGGATCTACTAATGGGTTGATATCTCCTCGGTGCATGTTCAGATCTGTAGATCTGATAGTCTGGGTTATTCTTGAAGTCTTATCTGCAGGTACACAAGTACAGTGAAAGAAAAGTGTGGAGATACGCAGGCATAGAAGCGCTGCAGGTGCGCAGATACGCAGTCCCAGAAGAGCTGCAGATGCGGAGGGGCGTAGGCAGTTCATTGGACACAGAGCGCATGTACGCAGGAAGTCTGTGAGGCAGAGTGCGCACGTACGTAGGGAAGCAGTTGGAAACAATGTGTACTTATACACAGCTATTATATGGGTGAAGCTGCGTACTTCTCATGAAATCTACTTAGCTATCCATGTTTATCATTGCTGTGTTCTGGGTGTTGAAGTGATGTCTGGTTTCTGGTATTATGATATGATAATAGCGGTCTGAGAAGTGATTGATTATGTTCTTATGTGATCTGTTGGACTAGATCTGATTGATGACTCTCATTGTATATGTATTGATCTAGTGATTGGGTGATTCAGAAGGTTATTTGATTATGAGCTTCAATGTGGTTATTAGGTCCAGTATGAAAATTGGATGAAATGTGGCCTTTCAGATTATGGGTTGTGCTTCAGTGTATCCAATATGAAAATTGATGAAAAGTGGTACCTAAAGGAGAGAAGATTGTAAGCCGGCACCTACATACTAGTACTTAAGCTAGTACAAGAGAAAAGGGGGTTGTAGCTCCCTTCCAGAAGAGACTGGAAAACGAGAGAGAGTTGTAGCTCTCTGCAGGTAGTAGCCTGCATACTAGCAAATGGATCGGCTAGTACAAGAGCAAAGGGGGTTGTAGCTCCCGTACTGGTATAAGATTGCACCAGTACAAATATTGTAAAAGGATTTTCTTATTAAGAAGAATATTGAGATGACTTGCAGCAGGTGGTTTTCTCCCGCATTAGGTTTCCACCTTATATCATGGTGTTCATGTGTGTGCCTTATGTGTGATGATCTATTCTATGTTACTGCATCTGTTAACTGATAATATGGTTGATAATGTTCTAATGCACTCATTGAAGATCAATTAACTTAATCATAAGAAGTTGGTGGAAGTAGCATATATGAATCTGATTATGGAAATGAAAAAGTTTTATTGATGTGATAATACTGATTCACCCCCCCCCTCTCAGTATTATTTCCAACAAGGTTACCAAAACACAGCCTTCTTCCGTAGGCAGTTCAGAGCCTGCCTCTCCCGGAATCACATTTCAAAAATCACCTCAAAAGATGGGATAGTCACCAAAGGTTTTGCACAAGTTAAAGATCCTGCTAAAACTCACTTTCAACGATTATATATAGAGGATGGAACAGGGGATGATGCGATCTCCAATGACTTCCTCTCCCAAATCCCTTCCTTGGTTAATGAGGAGAATAACTCAAATCTTATGAAGCCCTTCACTAAGGAAGAAATCAGTAATGTAATATGGGACATGGAGCCTCACAAGCCCCAGGCCTAGATGGTTTCTCAGCACACTTCTACAGAGCTTGTTGGACAATCATCGAATCTGACCTTCTAAGAATGGAAAATGATTTTCAAAAAAAGGCAAAAGTGGGAGGCAGCACCAAAGCCACCTTTCTTGCCTTAATACCCAAAGAAGTGAATCTGGCTACCTTTGACAGATTTAGACCCATTTCATTATGTAATGTCTCTTACAAAATTCTTGCTAAATTTCTCACAAACATAATTAAACCCCTAGTAAGTAAGCTTATTTCTCCCAGTCAAGGACGGTTCATAGTAGGTAGACATATTTTGGATAATGTGATACTTGTACAAGAATCCATGCATTGCAGTCACCAGAGGAAGGAGAAAGGGATGTTGATCAAGTTGGATATGACCAATGCCTTTGATTGGGTAAAACTATCATTTGTGTTCAAATTTCTTCTCTCCTTTGGATTCAACCCAGCTTTTGTGAACATGATCAAGGCCTGCACTGACAAACCTTGGATTGCCCCGCTGATAAATGGCCAACCTGCCTCTTAATTCCAAGCTTCAAGAGGGACAAGGCAAGGATGCCTGCTATCTCCCTTTTTGTACATAATAATGGCAGACACCTTGAGTAGGAAATTGATAGCAGAAAGAAACAAAGGTACTCTCCCGGGCATCTGACTGATGACTGGATTAGAACGAATCAATCATGCCTTGTTCGTAGATTATTCTCTACTGTTGGGAGGAGCTTCCACACGAATAACAAAGGAATTCAATGGGACCCTACAAAGCTTCTGTATCATTTCAGGAGTGCTTATTAATAAAAGAAAAAGTGTAGTGTACAGTTGGAATAAAGAGGAGCAAACCATACTTCGAATTGCTAGGATCTTGGACTTTCTGGGCTATGCCTCCTAGGACAAAATACAATACCCAAGACTACCTTTAACCCTAGGAGCTAACCGAGCCTCACTCTAGACTAAAGCCATTAGCAAGATCAAAACCAAGATAGCTTCTTAGGGTGGGCAGTGGCTCAACTATGCTAGCAAGCTAATTCTCATAAAGTCTATCCTTTCCTCTCTCCCTATCTATCAGACCTCCTTCCCCCCTGGCTCCAAAGACAATCATGGATCAAATTTCACAGCTACTCAGAAATTTCCTATGGCAAGGAGGCAAAGGAAACGAGAGTAAATTTCACTTAGTTAGTTGGGCCACAATGAAAAGGGCAAAGCTGGAAGGAGATCTCTAGATTAGAGACCTTGGCTTGGCCAACATTTCCTTAGGTGGAAAAATCCTTTGGTAGCTCTACTCCAATAAACACCATCCAGTCAGCCAATTACTTCAGAATAAATACTTCAAAGGAGCCTCTTTCAGAAACCTCTAAGTGGAGAGTTTTCCCAAAGGCATTCCGCTTTGGAACCTATGTAGAAACGGGCTTGCCACCTTCCAAAACTAGCTTTATAGGGTGCCTAGAAATGGAGCAAATATTATGATATGGCAAGATAAAATCATGGGCAATTCCCCCCTCGAACATACAGTGGATTTAGCTAATCTTTGTGACTAGCTCTCCCAGCACGGTTTGGACATTCTTGCTAACGATTCTGCTTGGATAGTCTGGGGAATTGGGACGACTGGATCTTCCCCAACTTGTCAGCACATTTACTTCACCAAAAAGCACTTTCTCATGGATAAGCTCAAGGGCTCGGCACCTATTAACTTACATGCATCAGATCTATAGAGATGGAGGAAGACGAGAGTCTACACCCCTACACTTGGCTTTGTAGCCTTGCAATCCATGCAAAATCAAGTTCTTGACCCTTCCATCTAGCAGCACACATGGGACACATACAAAATCCCCAAGGTGAATTTTTTCACTTGGCTACTTATTCATAGGAAAGTGTTGACAGGTGAAAATCTTGCTCACAGAGGCATTATAGGGTCACATTGGTGCATTTTGTGTAGATCGGCATCTGAAAATGTGGACCACCTCTTTGTAAGTTGCGCCTTTGCCCAATTGGTATGGGCTCTTGTCCTTCATAGTCTCAACACACCCGCCCCTCTCCAGTGTACAGTCGTGGATCTCTTCTCCACCTTGATTGCAAGGTGCCCTAGGACTCTCGGTGCACAATCACTATGGAATTAGATCTGGCACTCCATTCCCAAGTTCATTTGTTGGAAGCTATGGCTTGCCCGAAATAACTGGATATTCAACAATGTAATCTCCTCTCCCTTGTCAGTGGTCGCCAAAGCTAAGGCTTCCTTGATGGAAGCTCTAGGACACTACTCTAGAAAGTTAGATGATACCCTCATAACTGAAGAATGAAGCTGGCTGGGAACCCTTCTTGTTCAGGATAGTAAGAAAGTACCTACTCGCCCCACATTCAATCCTGCTTGGCACATTAAAACATTGGATGCAAAGTTCCAAACTTGGTGGAGGAAGCAGGGAATGATAACCATTTTCTTCGACGCTGACTCTAAAGTAAATTTAGGGATCTCCGGTGCAGGTGGAGTGGTATACTCTTAGGACGGCTCCCGAATAGATAGCACAAAAAATCAGGCCGAAATTCTTGGGACTCTTAAAGGCTTCCAGATCACACAGGAGCATGGACACAAAGCTCTTCAGGTCTTCGGGGACTCAGAGCTCTTGATAAATACATTAAACTTAGAAGAGCACTTTAGCAATCCAGCTCTCAATAATACTCTCCAGAGGCTACGGGGCCTACTATTTTTTTACCTCCTCCTCCTCTTTTCACATCCTCCATAGCTCAAACAAGGAGGCAGATATCAAAGCCAATGAGGGATGCAGTCTGAATCAAGGGTTTTTCAAAAAACACTCAGAAGAGCCCATGTGAATTTCCATACCATAGCTCAATAGTGCTGCGCTAATCAAAATTTGCCCCAATTGCTGATACCCATCGAATATCGGCGCATTGCTCAATTGGCTCACCCCTTAATCGCAAATCGGCACTTCGGATGTCCATTGGTTAAGACCACTCTGCTTGACTTGCTCCAATGCGATTTGTTCTGCCAATTGCATCGCTAATTGGTATGGTCTATGGTTCGATGTCGCCGACAGCTTTTCCCCGATGCAATTTTTTGGGGATCACAAATTGCAACACTTCAATTTTTGAGGTGGCCCCTTTGTAAACAAAGTAGTGTTGCGCCAATCAAAATTTTCCTTGATCGCCGATCTACAACCCATCGACTATTGGCTCATTGTAAATCAGCATATTGGCTATCCATTAGTTATGGCCTTTCCGCTTGACTTGTTCTGATGTGATTTGTTCCGCCAATCACATCACTAAAAGTTATGGTCTATGATCTGACATTGCCGACAGCTCTTCTCCGATGCGATTATTCAGGGATCGCAAATTGCACCCTTTTATGTCTTAAGGTTGCCACTTTGTAAACAACATTCGCCGATGCGAATTTCCTTCAGGGTTCGATACTTTCCATTGGTCTATGAAATCCAACAAATCCCGCACACTCTCCATGTTGATTGTTATACTCTGACTTCACATGACTTAACAGTTAACTCAATATTTTAGATCGATGGGCAATCTCAAAACTAAGAAGGAAAGACTGTTAGTTGTGGTAAGGATTTGTGAACTCAAGCCTCCATGTAATGTCGGTTGATTAGGCTACTGCCCAACCATTGATCTATAAATATATTAACTGTTTCAGATAAAAAAAATGATTTAAATAATAATAATAATAATAATTTAATTAATTGTTATTATATATAATAATAATAAGAACTAATTAATTATTATTAAATTAACAACATTATTGTTATTATTATTATGGTTAAGGATAATATTATAAAATTATAAAAAACCTAAGGATTATATTTTTTAAAATAACAATTAATTATTAATTAATTATGGTTAATTAATTTATTAATTGGTATTAATATTTTAAATTAATAATGATATTTAGTTTAATGAACAATAAAAATCATACCATTAACTAATAATAATAATAAATAATAATTAGCAATAACACTAATTAATTTATAAATGTGGTTGGGTTTATAATATTAACAAACTATAGTGTATATTAACATTAGGGTTTATAATATTAATAATCGTGTGGGTTTATCAATCTTTCGGGTTTAAAATATCAATATGTGGGTTTATAAATCGCTTGTGTTTTTAACATTGATCACTTGGGTTTGTTGATAACTTAGTCTTATAATATTTTTCCCCTGGGTTTACTAATTCCTTCGGTTTATCATATTAATAATTTATTGAGTTTATAACTTAATCCCTTGGGTTTATAATGTTAATAATCCCTTGGGTTTATTAACCGGTTGAGTTAAAAACATTAATTCCTAGTGTTTATTAATTTCTTAGGTTTTTAATATTTATCCCTTAGGTTTGTTGATCCTTTTGGTCTGGGTTTACTAATTCCTTGGGTTTATCATATTAATAATTTGTTGAGTTTATAATTTAATCCCTTGGGTTTATAATGTTAATCATCCCTTGGGTTTCTTAACCCTTTGAGTTAAAAATATTAATTCCTAGGGTTTATTAATTTCTTAGGTTTTTAATATTTATCCCTTAGGTTTGTTGATCCTTTTGGTTTATAATATTTATCCCTTAGGTTTATTAAATCGTTGGGTTTATAATATTAATAATCCCATGGGTTTTGAATCCAAGAAACATTGTAATAATAATGAGTGTAATGCTTTTACCTGAATAAACTAGTTTGAGAAACCTTGGGGAATTTACGTGGGCGATATAGGGTTGAGTTAGAGTTTGAAGCTTGTGACTATGGCAGGTCATGGAGGAGGGAGTTCTACTCCCTCCTATAATCACATAGCAGTGAACAAAAACAAGGAATATGATTTGCATCACTTCAAGGAACCAAAAGAGGGGATCACAAAGGACACTAACTCTAGAAATATAAAATCTCACAAACAAAGAGAAAATCATGAGGAATATAGTAGGGAGAAGAGGAAAGAGGGCAGTAGTCAGAAGGCTACACCTGTGAGGGTGACAGGGGGCTACAAACCTAAGTCCACCATCACTCCCTGGGTCGTTTTAAGTGATCTAGCGTTACAGGTGCACAAACCTCACATGGTGGAACATGCGATCATATGCAATTTTATGGGGACTTTGCCGACGGAGAAGGCTTTACATGCATGGATAAGGTACAACTGGAAATCAAAAGGAGAAATAAACCTTCACCTTGGATCCAAGGCTTTCTTCAAGGTGGTGTTCACGAGCTTAGAAGATAGGGACAGAGTGTTTGAGGGAGGACCCTATTTTTATGCTGTTGCAGGTAGCAGGACTGTACATGCGACCATGGGTGATGAAATTTGTCCTAGAAGTAGAAACGTTCACTTCAGTACCCGTATGGATAAGACTTTACTCCCTTCCTTTAGATTATTGGCTGTTGGAGTCTCTAAAGGCTATTGGCAATAAACTAGGGCATTTTATAAAGATATCAGATGCGACATTAGGAGGCAAATACACTTCCTTCACCTAGCTTTGTGTGGAAATTGACCTATCTAGGGCACTCCTAGACGAGATCATTTTTGAAGTTTATGATGAGGAATGGGTGCAAGCAGTGGACTATGAGGATGTCCCATTTAGGTGCTACAAGTGCCATGAACATGGGCACCTATACAAAGACTGCCCATTAAACAAACTGGAAAGCGACAAAAAAACCACCACAAGCAAAGATCCCGAGGGTTTCACTAAGGTGGAGGGTAAGGGGAAAGGAGGAAAGCGGCACCAAAATAAATCCAATGAGGAAGCGCAATGGAGCCATAATAGTTTCAAAATCTTAGAAGAAGAAATGGGAAACAACGAGGAAAACTAGAAATTGGAGACCAAGACCAACGAGAAGGATAGGGATACTAGCATGGAGGACATACCAGAGAACAACCAGCAACAGGATGATCTACTGAGCATGGTGGAGCTCAGCGGGGACCATGAGATGACCCCAAGTGACGCACGAATAGCGTATCATGAACTACAGGAGATTCTTGAGAAGGAAAACTTGGATCTAGAAAAGTTTCTAGAGTAGGGTATTACTAAAGGAGTTGACTCCTTGCCAAAAGAGGAGTTTGATAGGGTTCAAGAACTCTTCCTATGGAGATCCCAATAGAAAAGCTTTGGAGTCAAAGGAAACCATGAAAGTGTTGGCATTATGATACATATGTTGTACTTGATGACAACCCACTCATCTCAGATGATAAATTATAGTGCAGCAAAGTTCACGCACTTTCATGAAGATAAAAGCTTATTTCATGTAGAGAAAAGTTCACGCACTTTTATGCGGAGAAAAGTTTATTTCATGTAAAAAGTTCACGCACTTTTATGCAGACAAAAGTTTATTTCATGTGGAGAAAAGTTCACGCACTTTTATGCGGAGAAAAGTTTATTTCATGTGGAGAAAAAGTTCACGCACTTTTATGCGGAGAAAAGTTTCTTTCGTGTAGGAAAAAAAAAATTCACGCACTTTTATGTGGAGAAAAAGTTTACTTCATGTGGAGAAAATTTCATGCACTTTTATGTGGAGAAAAAGTTTATTTCATGTGGAGAAAAGTTCACACACTTTCATGGTTGGTTCATGGTATTGGTCCAGCAGTTTTTTGATCCTATGGTTTTGGTCCGTGGTATTGCATCCAAAAGTGTTGATCCCAAGTATTGGGTTCATGGTTCTGTTATTATGGTTTTGGACTGTGGTATTGTGAAAGGCCTAAGACTATAAAAGGGGAAGGAGATCATTTGGAAAAGCATCATCTGAATTGTTATTGAATATCTGATAAATTGCTAGATCTGGAATACTGTGATTGGGTTATGGTGCAGATCTGGATCTGAATAAAGAAGGAACCTAAGCGCAAGGAGAAGGATAAGTTCTATTGATGGGTCTTAATCTTTAAGCTTGAATGTTAGTATTTTTGTTTTGGGTTTAGATTTGGTGTGTGGTTACAGTTACTGTGATTTGGATACAACTGTCAGAGAAGTGTCTACTTGATTCAGTGCTAATTGGTGAAAAGGAGATTGTTTGATGCAGAAATTCTTGATGATTGATTGATTTTCATGGATCCAGTCTGAAAATTTATGAAACGTGGTCCCTGGAAGAAAGAGAAGTTTGTAGCCTTTTGTAGGCTAGCACCTACATACTAGTATCTTGGCTAGTGCAAGAGCTAA
>APFE031511216.1:0-42524 GCA_000404065.3 Pinus taeda
AACCAAAACCCTGGATGAGGGTTCAACCACAGCCAACGACAACCTTTTCCATTTAACAACCATTGTGCAAATTGAAAGTGGAAGAAGCAGCAAAGACAAGCTACAGAAAATGACAAAATACAGACAACCTACAGTAACTGTGGCCATTAACCATTCGGAATAATAGATGGAAAAGCTTGAGGAGTCAGGCCCACCAAGAACCGATTCACTGTGACAAAAGCGACTCGCGAACCCGCGTGCTCAGGCCGCAACCAACGACCTGTAACCAACAAATATCGAGTTAAGCTACAGGTGTGTTAAGGGAGAAACCATTCAATTAAGCAAGCCATTGCATGCTGAGAAAATTATCATAATTAGCTAAGCAAGCCAAGTCGAAATTGAGCCATAGCGATGTCTCGAACAAGTTGCATAGCTGGAGACCAAAGGAGCCAAGTGGGTAAGTAACAGTAACAGAAGCCGGACAGATCAAAGTGGGGACGGAAGACAATACCTGTTCGAGCCAACGAGCGACCGCCAAAGTAACCCTGTGCTCAGAACAAACACTAACGTTCACGAAATGAAAACCCAGAGTGACGGAAAGCATGACGTTTGAAACCAGATTTGAGCCGAGGAACAACAAGAGTTCGAAGAGTATGTCCTAAGAGCAACACATACACAGGTCCACAATAAAACGAGAAATAAAACGAAAGGCAACCCTAACCGAACCATATACGCACGTCTACATACAACAAACAAGAATATGAAGGGCACATCCAATGGGAAACCAATTACAGAGCGCATGCAATCATAAAACCAACAACCATGAGCTTACCAAATTCGAATCAACACCAGAGAGCTGAGCGACAACAACTTACGAGCAACACTTTCCATAAGTTCACAACCAAGTCGAGCGGAGGAGGGTTCGTGAACAGTTATCAACCGAAGACAACCAGTATTCACCATTGCAAATGAAACAGTATTCCACAGAGCAAACCCAGAAAACCCTCGCAGACATTCCCAGCGAATAGAACAATCTAGAATAACCAAAAGAGTCGGCTGTTTGACACAAAGAGCGAGTCGGAAATGGGATCGAGGCGTTAGACGAGCCATAAATGCCGCATTAAACTCACAACTACCACCCACTGTGAAGAAATCTCCACAAACAATCTCCACATGAGGACACAACAGATATTTGTGGACACGTCATTACATACGGATGTGTTGAACTATGGGCCCTTTGGGCTGGGTTGCACCAGAGTGGTATCAGAGCATAGTTAAGTAGATTGAGAAAATGGACGTAGGGAGATGAGGACGAGGCTGAGGTGCTCGTAGAATGGTAGATGAAGTGTTATGAGAGGAACTCAGAGTTCTTACTGCTCGTTTGGAAGTAGTAGAGGCAGGTAGGCGAAGAGATCCAGAAATGGGCGATGTAAGTGAAGAGGAAGTAGAAGTGGCAGCAGATGGACCTGAAGGTGAATCCACAGAGGTGAAATTGTTGAAGTCTGTTTTACTATCGAACAGTAGACCTAAACCAGAACTCCCGATGTATGACGGCAGTTTGTCTATCGATGTTGTGTTGGATTGGATTAGCGAGATGGACAAGTATTTTGAGTGCGAGCAAGTTAGCGAAGACCGTAGAGTCAAATTCGTAGCGACGAAGATGAAAGGACATGCAGCCCTATGGTGGGATAGTGTCCAGAATGAGAGGAAGAGGTTGAATAAAGCGGTGATTAAAACTTGGTCAATAATGGTGGCCAAGTTGAAGGGAAGATTTCTGCCAAGGGACTATCAAATTGCATTACATAGACAGGTACAAAATTTAAGGCAGAGACGATTGACTGTAAAGGAGTACACGGAGGAGTTTGACCGAGTGAATTTGCGAGCCGGATATACAGAAGATACTGCAGAAAAGATAGCTAGGTATGTTGACGGGCTCAGAATGGAAATTCTAGATGAAATAAGTATTTTATCTCCAAATAATACCGAAGAGGCATACGAGAGCGTAGTAAAAGCAGAGGAGAAAATTACTAGAAGGCAGAATGCCCGGAGAGGACGAGGATCTAGCAGAGGGAAAGGCTAGTCCTATGGCAGGGGTTGGACTGTTAAGAGCAGTGAGGAAGCTAGCAGTTCGAAAACTTCAGGAACAACAGAAAAAGGAGACAGTATGAGAGGTGGCAGATCGTCCCAGCGCAGCAGAGGAAATGGCTGAGGAAGAGGGGTTGGTTATCAATGTTATAGTTTCCACAAGTGGGGGAATCGCTCGTTTGAGTGTGAAGAAGCAAATTCAGCTGGACAGTGGGGTGCATATATGGCGCAACCGGAGGAAACAACCGCACTCCCTCAAGAGGCAGAGAATGCCCCAGAGACGGGAGAAGCTTTGGTGCTGCATAAGGTGTCGTTGAAACCAGTCGAAGAGAGTACCGAACACATGCAATGGAAAGCTCTGTTCAAGATGATTTGCAAATCACAGGGTAAGTGTTGTAGAATGATAATTGACAGTGGAAGTACTGACAATTTAGTATCCACAGAAATGGTGGAAAAGCTGGGGTTGAAACGCCTAAAGCATCCCAGCGGATATAGAGCTTCATGGTTACAAAAGGGCCACCAATTACTGGTGGACGAGCAAAGCGAGGTTGAGTTTCAGATAAGCAGATATAAGGATAAGATTATCTGCGACATCATGCCAATGGACGTATGTCACATACTACTAGGCAGGCCTTGGCAATATGATAGGAAGGTAACATACGATGGAGTGATGAATGGTTATAAATTCGAGAAAGATGGGATGAGGCATACTCTTGTGCCTATCAAGGAAGAGAAAGGAGCAGCTGAAACAAGTGAAACCAAAGCATTGTTAGTGAGTGGAAAGAAGTTTTTAAAACAGGTAGAGGGCAGCGAAATAGGTTATGCGGTAGTCAAGAAAACAAAGACAGTTCTGTTACACACTGAGATATCAAATTTGCCCATAGAGATACAACGAATGTTGGAAGAGTTTACAGAGATAGTGGTGGATGACTTGCGAGATAAGATGCCCCCCAGGTGGAGTATTAGTCACCACATTGATTTTATACCTGGAGCCAGCTTACCAAATAAAGCAGCCTACTAAATGAGCCCCAAGGATAATGAGGAAATCAGGAAACAGGTGCACGAACTATTAGACAAAGGTTTAATGAAGGAAAGCTTGAGCCCATGTGTTGTGCCAACAATCCTCGCTCCCAAGAAGGGAGGAGAATGGCGGATGTGCACCGACTCAAGAGCCATCAATAAAATCACCATCCGATACAGATTTCCGTTACCGCGAATGGATGATATGATGGATTGTTTAAGTGGGGCGGCTTATTTATCCAAAATAGATTTGAAAAGCGGGTATCATCAGATTCGGATACGGGAGGGGGACGAGTGGAAGACGACCTTTAAAACAAATGATGGGCTATATGAGTGGCTGGTCATGCCATTTGGGTTGAGTAATGTGCCCAACACATTCACAAGGCTAATGAATGAGATGCTGAAGGAATATATTGAGAAATTTGTGATAGTTTATTTAGATGACATCCTTATTTTCAATACGATGAAAGAAGCATACTTTCGACATGTGCGCAAAGTGTTGGAGAAACTACAGCAGAACAAACTACTCATAAACTTGAAGAAATGTACTTTTCTACAGAGGGAATTAATTTATTTGGGGTTTGTGATAGCAGAAAACGAACTGAAGATGGACCCGGAGAAGGTAGCCACAATAGTAAATTTTCCATCTCTGAAAAGTTTATTTGAGGTACGTAGTTTCCACGGATTAACAAGTTTCTATAGGAATTTTATTAAGAACTTCAGCGGGATTTGTGCACCCATGATGGAAACCATCAAAAAGGCCAGCCAGCCTTTTCAGTGGATGGAAGCAGTGGAGAAAAGTTTTCAGTTATTGAAGAGGAAGATTATTGAGAGGTCGATCCTAAGGCTACCAGATTTTCAGAAATTGTTTCAAGTACGTTGTGACACTAGCGAGATAGCAATCAGGGCTGTACTCATTCAGGAGGACAGACCTGTGGCATTTTTCAGCGAAAAGCTGAATGAGAGTAGACATAAATACTCCTCATATGACAAATAGTTTTATGCAGTTGTACAGGCCTTAAGACACTGGAGGCATTATTTACTGGGGAATGAATTCGTACTGTTTTCAGATAATTTTGCACTTCAATATGTAATGCAGCAACACAAACTCAACCACAAACATGCCAAATGGGTGGAGTATTTACAGAGTTTTAATTTCGTGATGAAGCACATTAGTGGGCAAGCAAACAAGGTGGGCGATGCATTAAGTAGAAAGGCTCTACTTTTGCAGGAGAGTGTTGTACAGGTGTTGGGTTTTGAGCATTTACGGGACCTTTACCAGATGGATACATATTTCAGAGAAGCCTATGAGGTGTGCCAGAACCCTTTGATAAGGGGTAACAGTCCTTGGTTGGACTATAATATACATGAAAAGTTGTTGTTTAAAGGAGGACAACTGTGCATACCCAACTATTCAATGAGGGAGAATATTATTCACGAGAAACACATCGAGGGTTTGGCTGGACACTTCGGCATAGATAAGACCCTAGAACACAGGACTGTATACACCATTACCTATCCCAAGCAGGCCATGGGATTCTATCAGTCTAGATTTTGTTTTAGGACTGCCAAAGACACAAAGAGGATATGATTCAATAATGGTAGTGGTGGACAGGCTCTTGAAAATGGCACATTTTATACCTTTCCGGAAAACTAGTGACGACACCCATGTGAGTTACATGGATTACCTAAAACTATCCTTTCAGAGAGGGACGTGAAGTTCACGGGACATTTTTAGCGTACCTTATGGAAAAAAATGAACACACACTTAGGCTACAGTTCTGCATATCACCCGCAAACCGACGGGCAGACAGAAGTTGTGAACATGAGTTTGGGAAACCTGTTACGCAGCTTAGTCGGGGAGAATTCACGGATGTGGGATTAGGTGCTAGCGCAAGCAGAGTTCGCCTACAATGACTCACCCAATCGTAGCATAGGTTTCAGTCCCTTTCAGATCCTGTATGGCATGCACCCTCGTGAAGTGCATGAGCTTCGAGATCTTGTCTTACAGGAACGACAGAGTGTGGACGGAGAGGATTTTGCTAACACAATGAGAGACTTACACGACAGGACAACAAATTAAAACATAAACAACATGCAGATTTAAAGAGGGGGGAAGTTCATTTTGGAGTGGGGGACGAAGTCCTTGCACACCTACGTAAAGAACGTTTCCCTAAGGGTACATACAATAAACTGAAGTACAAAAAGATAGGGCCTTGTAAATTCCTTCAAAAATTTTCGGCAAATGCCTACGAGATATAATTACCACCTGGAATAGGCATTTCACCTATATTTAACATAGCAGATCTATTCCGGTACACAGATGATCCCACGGAGGAAAAAAAAGATGGACCCGGACAATCCACACGGAATACCCAGGAAGATGGAGAAACTTGGAAGAGACAGATGCCTTATGTTCAACCTCCTGAGATCGAAGGCATCCTCAAAACTCAGGTGGCTAGACGTACTTGGCGGAAGAACTACTTACAGTACCTAGTCAAGTGGAAGAACCGTCTGATTGAGGACAGCTCATGGCTTGACTCCAGGCAGATTGCACAAACAGGAACTTTGATCGAGGAGCTCATGGACCGAAGTCATGATCTCTTTTTACCCCGGGAGCCTGATGCAGGAGCATCCAACTCGCCATAACCGGGCAAAGTCTCAACCAGGTTTGAAGGTTATTGATCAACTGGATTATTTCATTTTTACGTATTTATGAGATAGTTTTTTTTTAACTTTTTTTTTTTACAGAGTTGGTGGATTCAGTCACATTTAGTTAAATGGCTATAATTACTGTAGTTCGAACAATCGCTAGGGAATAGTTCATTAAATTAGGAGAGAAATGACAAACTGCTCGTACGAATCTTGTAATGTCAGACAAATATGGTTATCAACGATAACAAGATCTTTTTGTAACTAAATCCTATGGCACTTTGATTAAATGCAAAATCAACTGAAATGGAAGGGCATAAAAGCCAAAATGTAACAGAGGGAAAGGGTTCATCAATTTCAGAAGGAGAGAAATAAAACGAACAACATACAAATATATATCATTCAGACTATTGTCCATCTGCAAACATTTTCATTGTTCATTCTAATATTAATTTTTATTACAGTTTGATAAAGTAACAAATCGAGAATGCCTATGTAACACACTGTTCTACATCTTGAATATGAGCACACAATTTATCTCCAATATTGGATGGATTTCCGCACACAGTCAAGCAAAGAACCGAGAGGCATAAACAACTGAAGTACAGGACAAAATAATTGCACATAGAAAATGACCATGCCCAAATAATTGCACACAGAAAGCGACCACAGAACAAAGGTAATTCTGTTACGCATTTTTTTGAATTCCACTGAAAAGTCAAAATTGATTGCCAAGCATTTCTATTAATCATTATCAGATACAACATATATGTATACGAAGGGTTCCATTCCTATAATCAAAACAATATTAAGTGTGTAACCGAAGTAGCGTTACAACCAAAACCTCGGACGAGGGTTCAACCATAGCCAACGACAACCTTTTCCATTTAACAACCATTATGCAAATCGAAAGCGGAAGAAGCAGCAAAGAGAAGCTACAAAAAACGACAAAATACATACAACCTACAGTAACATGGCCATTAACCATTCAAAATAATAAACTGAAAAGCTTGAGGAGTCAGGCCTACGGAGAACCGGTTCACTATGACAAAAGTGACTGGAGAACCCGCGTGCTCAGGCCGCAACCAACGACCTGTAACCAACAAATATCAAGTTAAGCTACAGGTGAGTTAAGGGAGAAACAATTCAATTAAGAAAACCATGGCATGCTGAGAAAATCATCATAATTACCTGAGCAAGCCGAGTCGAAATTGAGCCATAGCAACGTCCCGGAGAAGTTGCATAGCTGGAGACCAAAGGAGCCAAGTGGGTAAGTAATAGTAACAGAAGTCGGACAGATTGAAGCAAGGACGAAAGAAAATACTTGTTTGAGCCAAAGAGCAACCGCCAAAGTAACCTTGTGCTCAGAACAAACACCAACGTTCACGAAATAAAAACCCAGAGTAACAGAAAGCGTGAGGTTTGAAACCAGATTTGAGCCGAGGAACAACAAGAGTTCGAAGAGTATGTCCTAAGAGCAACACATACACAGGTCCACAATAAAACGAGAAATAAAACGAAAGGCAACTCTGACCGAACCATATACGCACGTCTACATACAACAAACAAGAATATGAAGGGCACATCCGACGGGAAACCATTTACAGAGCGCATGCAGTCATAAAACAAACAGCCATGAGCTTACCAAATTCGAATCAACACCACAGAGCTGAGCGACAACAGCTTACGAGCAACAATTTCCATAAGTTCACAGCCAAGTCGAGTGGAGGAGGGTTCGTGAACAGTTATCAACCGAAGACAACCAGTATTCACCATTGCAAATGAAACAGTATTCCACAGAGCAAACCCAGAAAACCCTCGCAGACATTCCCAGCGAATAAAACAATCCAAAATAATCAAAAGAGTCGGCTGTTTGACACAAAGAGCGAGTCAGAAATGGGATCGAGGCGTTAGGACGAGCCATAAATGCTGCATTAAACTCACAACTACCACCCACTATGAAGAAATCTCCATAGACGATCTCCACGTGAGGACACATCAGATATTTGTGGACACGTCATTACATATGGACATTTTGAACTATGGGCCCTTTGGGCTGGGTTGCACCAGAAAATGCATTTATCACATATTAACGAAGGGTGCATAATTAGAATTCCTTGCCATAATCATTGAAATTTTATGACATTCACAATTCTATATAGGACTTTTTCGTTTCATATTACAAGTTATCAAAAGAAACCCTTTGTATGCCTAGAGCTTGAAAAAATACTGTAGAGAATATCAATACCCACTTCATTCTATGGAGTACCCTTAGGGATCTCACTCTTTCTAGACACCATGTTGATGCACTATATTGATGAGTTCCTTTCTTTGTAGATTTTTCCATGTTTAGAGAAACCATGAGTTACATATAGAAGGAGGGTTGATTAGATTATAAGCCCATGCTTTCCAAAAACCATGCAAGTTGAACTATCCAATACCAACATAAGAAATTCATCCTAAATATCTATAGTTTCATCCTTCTTATAGGGCTCTTCACGAACTTGGACCAACGTTTCTTTCTTGGATTGTTTTGTGTCTTGAACTATTTTGTGTAAAAAAATTTGTGTAGTTACCAAAATCACTACTACTTAGTACTATGTCAATTGTTGCACTTTAAGAAGAATTTTTAAGTGGCTTAATGGTTATGCTTCCTCTTGTTTGCTAAACGTTTCAATTGGGAGCTTCCTTTTATGGGGTATTGCATTAGACATTTAATAATGGTTATTTATTTTTTCCTTTTCTCTCTATGAGTTAGCTTCACTTTACTAAAAAGTGATGAGGTTTCCTCCCTCAATAAAGCACCTTTATTTTTTATTTCATTAACAATATTGTAAATACATGTTCCCACATACTTCAAAATACAATTAATATTCTGGTCAAATATTGTACAAATCAACAATATCCTATGACATAGGTGAAATCCCTCTAAATCTATATGATTTTTCCTATCATTCCTTGAGCAACACCCATACTGAAATTTTTATACGCCCTCTTACATCAATTAATCCCCTTCCCTCTACCATAATGCATCATGTATCCCCTACCATAATGCATAATGTATTGAAATTTAGTCCAAGGAAAATTGCATCTACTTTGGTTTTATATTGATTCTACAATGAAATATTGTAGAAAAGAGAAATTTTTTTGAACCAATTGTAATATTTGTGGAAATTCTACAGTTGTGAAATTGATTTTTCAGCCAACAAACAAATACATACATTCTTAAATTATTTGAATAAACTATGGAACATAATACTTTTCTCTTTTATTCTATAGTTACAGAAAGAAACCCAAAAGAATGCAAGTGAATAAAAGAATGAGGGTAGTTTCACTCGAAGAATTCAAATACATGTATCACATAAGGTTAAAACCTAAACGTCATTTAAAGGCCAAAAATATTGAGACAGCTAAAGGTCTCTCCCTGAGTAAATTTTTTGCAATTTAGGAATAGATAACTGACTTTCTTGCTTTATCTATATTTATTTCATTAGTTAGATCAAGAAATTCAATAGCTCAAAATTTTGTTAGTAACACCATTTTAGTTCATTTTTTCATGTAAATCTACTAACACCTTTTTAATTCATTTTTTCTTATAAATCTACTACCAACTTTTTCATTCATTTACTACCAACTTTTTCATTCATTTTTTCGTCCGTTTGTGATTTCACGGCTGCACGACGTTGTAGATATAGCAAAATTATGAAATTAGTGTATACCTAAAATCAAGCAACTTTAGTCGGCGAAGTGAATAATATTTGAAATACTTTTACCACCAAAGAATTTGCAAACGTCAGCACTAGCTTCTCTTCCGCTTCACCTCCTCCTTTTTCTCATCTCCGTGTTTAGTTAAAATATTGATATCTTTTAAACATTGTGATAAAGGCAGGATATTTTCTCACCAAGTTCATCAATATGATAGGCTAGCATAACCTGCTCACTTTAGTAGATAACTGATTTTCTTTTGCTTTATCTATATTTATTTCATTCTTTAGGTCGTGAAATTAATAGCACAAAGTTTTGTTGGTGACACCTTTTTAGTTATTTTTTTCCTGTATATCTATTAACAATTTTTTCATTCATTTTTTCCTCTATGCATGTCTTTTGGTTTGCTAGACTATAAAATGGCTAAAACAACATTGCTTCTCCAGATACACTTAATTATATTTGAGACCGAAGAACCAAGAACAGTGGTGGTGATTCATTTTCTATATCAGCATTACAAGTTGCAGAGAGTGTTAGTTGAAGACTAGTTTTTTCAAGAGGGTTTATGGTAATTCTATTTTTTTTTGTTGGAATGGTAGACAACTTAGAGAAAATTTGTGATTTACTATTTTAAAGTGGTAAATAAATTCAACACTATGAAACAACTTGAATTTATAGTTCTTTAAAATTTCTCCCAAATTATGAGCATACTTGAGAAAAGAATCTAGAAAAAACCATTTAATCTATTAATTAAACTATATATATATATATATATATATATAATATATATATATATATATATATATATATATATAGATTTTTAATGCTAAATATACAATAAAACTTTTTCTCTTCCTCTTAGTCTTATACTATTCCATATCATCATTCTAACTCTTTTGAAAACATATAAATTTCTTAAAACTTTTGAAAGCATATACAACCCTGATAAAGAGGATCTAATTGAAACATTACCCAAAGCAACTTTCTAACATTGTTAACAAAATATATCTCATTTTCTAAAAACTTATAAATTTACTAATACTTTTAAAAGCATATACAACCATGATAAAGAGGATCTAATTGAAACATCACTTAACATTTTTAACAAAATATATTGTTTCAATTACCCAATGCAACTTTGTAACATTGTTAACAAAATATATTTCAACTTTAAATGAAAGCATTTAATCTTTTGAAATAATATAATTGAAACATTATGAAACATAACTTATTGACATTATTATTAAAAAATATTTGAAATTTAAGCTAAGGAATCCATAATATCTTACATAACTCAAATTAAATAATTTTATGTACAACTCTTAATTTCATTCCAAACTTTCTCATTTTAAATTTATAAAACTGAAAATACTTATAACTATGCACAATATCATTGAATATTGCTTTATAATAATTATAATCATACATACTATTGTCTAATATTACTCTAAAATTGGCATCTAATAATAATTGTAATTATGTATAAAATTATTAAATATTATTGAAACCATATTACTTATTAATTTTCTTTCATATTTTTCTATTTTTCTTTACCATCACCATGAAGTTCAAGTATTTGATGTTTCTTGAACCTAGTGCATTAGAATATGAGAAAAGCTCATAGGGTTTTAATAACCTTAAGAATTTGGAGAACTACATGACAACATACAAAATTTTCCTTGAATATCTACATACAATTTGTATGGGACACATTAGAGGTAAAGAACAAGTTCCATTGTTAGTTATGATCAAAAAGAAGAAAATTGTGAACTATTCCTAAAGTACTTAAATACTTATTAGGAACTTGAGAATGAGGATTTCCCTGTCTACAATTAGAAAATTAATTACTGCACTAACCAAATGTCATTATTGTTTACACTAATCAAAATCAAACCAACCATTTTCTGTCAATCAATTTAATTACTTAATTTAATAATATAGTTTTATATCTCTAAATATTAATTCAATAAATTTATTCTAACACATATATATACAATTTTTATGATGTATATTTGAAAATAATAAATATATTATATTGAATATAGTTATATAATTGAAAATATTATATAACAACGTAATTTAATATAATGGTATAATAATATAAGGTAAAAATTCATATGTGCTAACTGCTACCCATATTATTGTATAATTTATTACAAACGATCAAGAGAGGACCATCATTTAGAATCATACTCATTTAAATATAGAAAAGTACATGAGATATAAGAATATAGTTATGTCATTTAAATATAAGAATTACATTACATATAAATATATAATGATCGATGCTTATCATGATTACCTCTTCCCAATATTTCTTTGGTCTATGTACGTATTTACAGTTTCATATAAATTAAGAATAAATAAAAATTCACCATATTTTCTTTTATACAAAGCCCTCAATTCCACCATTTGTACTCCCATGTGGTGCTATTGAATTTACATTTAGCTTCCAGAAGGAAACCCTAATTTCCGCACCATCCTTCAATAGCCCAATATGATTGGGGATTAAAAGGCCAATACAGAGGATCATGTTTCCCATTATTGTTCTCTAGCTCATCTTCTAACTCCTTCAACATTAGACGACACATTTCATCCTCCAACTGCATCAGAGATTTTTGCATTGTGGAATGGAAGCTGGTTTCATCCTGGTGGTTTAGACATTTAGGGGCAAGTTTTTCATGACCTTAACTACAAGATTTACAATGCAATACTACTGACTCAGCTGAGCAAGAAACGAGATGGTCACCAAATTTATTGGATTCACTCAAAAAATCATGAAATCTTAATCCATTTTGGCTGAACTCTCCAAGCTCCACCTCAGCCCCATTCAAATCTTGTTTCAAAACAGAAGAATACAGTGAGAATTTATCCCAGTCGTCATTTTGCAGTTGCAGAAGTATGATTCTACTCTAAAATGTTGCTATGGACGATAAAATTCACTCATTATAGAGGATTGTAAGGAAATAGTTTAATAATTGCATAAAAGAACGTGTATGTGACCGAATGTCTATGCAAAATAAATTGGGATATGAAGGAATGTGTGAACAAAATTGTTATGATTCATTATTAAAGGTTGATGTGCAATGTTATTGAGTTAGCAATACAAATAACAAATATTTAGAGCAGGTTAATCTTATTGATGCAGGTGCATGCCACTCAGACAGGAAAAAGCCGGAAGTTTCTATGTTTTCTAGTTTAAAAATAGGAATAGGGTAGAAAATAAAACAGGCTATCTTTTTTCAGTTAAAAATAGCATAAAAGTAATGAATAAAACTTGCTATCTTTTCACAGATAAACAAGTTGTAAAAAAATCCTAGATTTACTATGTAAAAAGTTTTCTTTTGTAATGGGTAAGGTTATCCATGTAAATAAAAAAAAAAGACTTGGGCGACCAAGCTGATCAGAGAGTCGAAGGCGCAGCTCTTCAATGTAAAAAAATATTGCCTTGAATTAAGAGGAGGGCACGGTTCTGTGTAGTGAAGTGTTTGGCTATTTAATGACTGTGCATTATATTTTCTATGTAGTATATATATAAACCATCTTTAGTATTGTTAATAAAAAGAATGGGTTTAATAACTGTTATGCGTGCGTTCTTTCCATGGCAATTGTATTATAGGCCTGTGATAATTTATAAGTCCGGCCAGCCTTTCACATGGAATAAACATATGCATTAGATGCAGGTTTTGGTATGGATCTACACTGGAATGCCGTGGGTATTGAACGTGGAAATTAAACCTGCGCATAGTGCATGAAGGGCGCACCGTGGACGCGTTACTGGCTGGTATGATTACAATTATGGCATGTGAGAATTGTGATTCTTATTTAATCCACTGTGCGGACGTAAATGTATGTATTGTTTGAATTATAAAAAAAAAACTGTGGTTGCGTATTTCCCACTGCTGGCATACCCATGGATTGTTAACGATTTATTTATAGCTTCCCACTCATAGTTGTGCGCTTACCATATATCGCCTCACATTTGGATTGCACTGCGTATTGGCATTAAATTATAATTGCGTGTATTGTATAGCTGTGCGCCATATAAAAAAATCGGATTCCACCTGGTATAGTTTGAAGTGTGTGCAATTAAATTACCTCTGTCTGCACTATTATTTTTATCCCAGTTGTAATTCTTGGTTTACCTCCTCTGATTTTAAATCGGCAATGAACTTATCAGTTTAATGATTGATGATCTAAAAGACTATACAAGGGACAGCCAGGCGGATCTCGAAGATATTTCTATTAAACTGGGGAGATTGTCATTAGAGCCAGCTCCCAGTCCATCATTAGTGATGCAGGTGCATCTCACCCTTTTCTTCATTAAAGAAAAATCCAAGTGGAGCATGAAGACGTGGACCAGCGGAGCTGAATAAAGGGAAAAAACAGATAAAATCTCCCTTAAAGCAGTTAAAGAAAAAAAATTAAATAGAGAATGGATAAGACTACATAGACTTCCTATTGTTAATAGCCATGCACGCTTTTTGGAGATTTTTTGTGGAGAAAAATCAGAAGAGGATAGGATCGGTCCTTCATAAAACTTTTTATATAAATGTAATGCAATAGGGGTGTAATAGATATCTTATTTTGTGAAGAAAATTGTGAGTGGGCAAGATGTAGCCGAGCATGAGTTCGTTTTAAGGCTAAAAGGCCTTAACTTTGTAATTGTTCCGTAAATATATAAAAGTGTGTTTATGTTCTGTGTTAATTGTATACGCTATGTGTTTTATAAATGAGTCAAAACTTGTGTTCTGTAAATAAAAATGGTGTTGCAGGCACTCGGCGGTGGCTGCATGAATGTTCAAATGAGAGCAAGACAGACTATAACGGTGAATTAATTAAAAGGCTTCCCAAAGATTGAGTGGGCCCATAACCCACAGGTCGAGGATGAATATTTTTAAAGAATTTGGGATTTTGAGCAACCCTCAAAATCTCATTTTCATCAGGTTATGACTTTGAAATCATCTACAAAAAAAGGGAAGCAAAACGCTGTTGTGGATGCACTCTCAAGAAAGGATGAGGATGTGGAAGCATTTATTTGCGCCATTTCTATTATCCAACCATATTGGATAAACGAAGTAGGGGATGAATAGAAGAATGACAAATAAGTGTGGATAGTCATTCGAAAGTCACAACAAGACCCCAATACATCTGATACATTTAGCTAGAAAAAGGATTCGATATGGTACAAAGATTGCTTATACCTCTGTAAGAATTCCAAACTAAAACGAAATATTCTTATGGAATTGCACACCTCTCCCTTAGGAGGAAACTTCGGATTTTTAAAACTTACCACAGAGTTAAGAAGGATTTTTTTTTGGATGGCCTTAAATCTCATATTTAAAAGTTTGTGGTGGAATGTTTGGTTTTCCAACAAAATAGAATTGAAACAATTAAGACCCCAAGTCTATTACAACCTTTATCCATTCCAAATCAGTGTTGGGAGGAAGTTTCAATGGATTTTATCACGGTTTTACCCAAGTCCAAAGGAAAGAGTGTCATCAGGGTGGTAGTTGATAGACTTACCATGTATGCACACTTTTGTGCATTATCTCATCCCTTTAAAGCCAGTGCAGTGGCTACTGCATTTATGAAAACAATTCAAAAGCTACATGAAAACCCAAAGATTATTGTAAGCGACAGAGATTCCATTTTCACTAGAAATTTTTGGATAGAATTATTTTCTTATCTGGGTACTCAGTTAGCTAATAGCTCATATTATCATCCTCAATCTGATGGGAAAACTGAGATAGTGAACAAATGTTTGGAAGGATATCTTCATTGCTTTGTATATGATAAATAGACACAATGGGTCAAATGATTGCCTCTAGTTGAATGGTGGTATAACACTTCCTTCCATACTGTAGCAAAAATGACCCCATTTATGGCACTTTATGGATATCATCCACTATCCATCACATCATATTTAAGAGAAAATTCTAAGGTTCAAGTAGTGGAAGATCACATCGAGCATCAACAACAAGTTCTCCAACTCTTAATGGATAACCTCACTTTGGCACAAAATTGGATGAAACAACAGGCACATCAACATCGTAGCGAAAGAAGTTTTGATGTAGGTGACTGGATATTTCTTCGGCTACAATCAGACAAAAAAATGTCCCTCAACCAAGCTAAGAAGGATAATAAATTATCACCAAAGTATTATGGTCTGTACAAGGTGTTGCAAAAGATTGGTACTATGGCATACAAATTGGAGCTTCCTATTGCTTCCCGAGTGCACCCAGTTTTACATGTTTCATGCATAAAGAAGGTTATAGGTGACAAGCTCCCAGTTTAAATAATATTGCTAGAACTTGACAACGAAGGAAAAATCATATTAGACCCTAAAGTAGTCACATAAACAAGAACTCGATAGCTATGAAATCTATCAATTTTAGAGTATCTCATCAAGTGAAGAACTTACCCATTGAATATTACACATAGGAGGATGATAATGTTTTACAGAAGCATCCAAAACTACTCAAGCATTGAGGAAAACATTTTTTTGAAGGAGAAGAGAATGTTAGGTCCCTATAATACTAGTGTATTCCCTTATTATTATTGTCATTGTAGCCCCTTATTGTTTTTATTTTGCCCATGTTGTGCCCATATTCTTATTATTGTTTCCCATAGGAGCCCACTATTGTTATTATTGTGTCCTTAGATTATTATTGTTATGTCGGCTTTGACTATATTGTGACCACTTAGAATCCTATATATAGAAAGGAGGGCTTGTCAGTTGTATCATCCACGAATTGTCCATTTGTGTAATGTAAAGGAGGTTTCCCCCTCGAAGAGGCTGATTTTGAATTTGTTTTTCTATCTTTCTTCTATTTTCTGAGTTGGTTACATAACAATCATAGATAATTGTAACTTAAATCTTAGGAATACATGCAAGAGTTTGGATATTCTTGAGCTAAAAATTATTTTTCTTGAATAAAAAAAAGATGTTGAATGTAGATGATGTAACTCATTCATTATTTTACCTATATTTGATATGCATCCAAATGATAGGATTCTTCATTGGCCTCATCAATTTCACCTTCCACCAATCAAATAAATTTGGATTATTTTTTATGATGCTTTTAAATTTATTAGTTCTTTTGTTTTGATGTTAACAACTAGATATTGATTTTGTTTCCATATTTATATTTTTATAATTGAGTTAATATGTGTTTATTCTAGAAAAATAGTTGCCATTGGTCGTCCTAAAAAGAATAAACAACCATTATCACTTCTGGGTGGGTGATTTTATGCTCATCCACCTTAAAAAAATGGGAGATAATATTTCCATGGCCTTATGATGTAAAATATTGTCGTGGGGTTGAAAAGATGAAATATTCATTGTGTGTTAGATATAAAAACAAAACTCCATTTGCTAAAGATGAAAGCACCACTCTTAATTTAGTAGTCTAAATTCCCATCTTAAATTAAAAGCTCATAAATTGTCTCTACAACATTTTCATGGAGAAACCAAAAGAAGTAATCCTTCAATTATCAAACATGTACAACTAATAGTAGATGCTCAAAAGGATAGAGTTAAATTAGTAACTCAAATATGTATTTTAATTCCATACATGGCTTACGATTAGAATTGTTTATGTCAATTTGTGACTTGAATAGGTATAAATACACTACAAACATCCTCTGAACTAATGAATACTAAACATATCCAAATACAACATCTGGAAAAGAGTTTCTATAAGCTTCCAAATATATATATTGGCAAAGGTTAAAATATGATATTTTTCATTGTCCATTATACTCAATTTTACATGATGAAAGTGTTACAAAACCATCAAGCAATGTTTGATTATTTATATTACATATTTGACAAATAAAGGAAGATGCTAATATGTGACAAGATTCGTAATCTTACTTCAAGTTACGGATGGAACAACTCAGTCTATGTTAGCAATGTTAATCTAGGTTGTCATTGATGTCAATATAGTAGTGTTTATGATGGAAAATTATTTGATACATGATTTCCCATTGATGCCCATTGATCATAATGCTCATAGAGACGAATTTTTGATATATGATGATATGATGAGATGGAGGACCCAAGTAGATTGAACAACAGAAGGTCAATTGAATAGCAAATGATGCAAGAGGTCAATTGAACAGCAATTGAATAAAAAATGACACAAGAGGGCAATTGAACAGTAATTGAATAGCAAATGATGCAGGAGGTCAATTGAACAGCAATTGAACAACATTTGAAGAACAAATGATGCAGTAGATCCAGCAAAGCAATAGGAGTAAGAAGCCAAAGAGTAAGATGAAGAGTTTATCGAAAGCCATCAAATAAAGAATCTATCAGAGCAAGAGAAGCAGGTTATCACATATGCCCAAGGATAAGTGTTAAAGAAAGAACAAGGAGAAACAACGATAACAGAGGAGTAAAGAAGAAAACTATCAGAAGAGCATAAGAGTGAAGAGAAGTCATAGGAGCAACAACTATTGGAAGAGCTGGGTAGGAAAGTATGGACTTCCTTGATCGTGGCTGAAGTCCTGCACTCAATCCTAGTCATCGATCTCATAGTCAACCCTTAGATCACAGTCAACTATGGGGATTAAGGTAATTTTTAATTCATGTGCCAAATGAAGTCCCGCAAACCATCGATTGTGATAAGGCTATGGATCCAATGTATTTATTAACAACTGTTTATTGAAATATCGCATCAACCGCATCACGATTCTTGAAGCCTTGTTGTTACACTGAAATCCTTTGCATTGCGATATGTAATACGGAGGAAGTAATAAACAATGGGGACCCTTTCAATAGTATATAATATAGGCAGAAATCATATCGAAAGTTCTACTTTATGCCACCACTCAAAACCTCTAATTGCAATATGTAATACAGACCCGATAGTTCCATTACATACACCTTAATATGATATCGCGTCTGCCACATTGCAAGTCTCTTTAAAGCCTTTTCATGTTGAAACCCTGATTACGATTGAGTTGCAGACCTGATCTATTTATGAAAGTAATCCTAATGTAATATCACGTCCGCCTATCGAAATGATCATATCACATGTCATAAAGGGATGTATATCCATTGGTCATAGGGGATCGATTATGATATGGGAAGACCTCTGGAAGTTGCAATTGCGATTAAAGGTGATGACATGGCATGTGGGACCTCCATATGTGTAAAGTATCTTGGGCATCTATCATAGAGAAGAGGTAACAGTTCACAATTCGTGAACTTGAAGGAATAGCGGAAATCAGAAGGTCAAGTGAACGAAAGAAGAAGTTGAAAGGTCAAGAAGCCAAAGGTCTAGCAGAAGATGAAGGTACAAAAGAAGCCAAAGATCGAGTGAGAAAAGTAAGCAGCAGGTTAGAAGTAAGTTATAGGTCTAGCAGGACTGAAGGAAGTTGAAGGTCCATCGGGACAGAAGGAAGCCGAAGGTCCAAGAGGACATAAGGAAGCCAAAGGTCCAGCAGGATAGGAGGAAGCTGAAGGACGAAGCAATTATGTTTATTGGGTTAGTTATTGAAAAGCTCTAACCTGTGTTTCATAGTGATTCAGATAATAGTTCAAAAGGACTCTCTGCAGATCGAAGAAGATTACTGAGTATGAACAGGGTTGTTCTTAATTGAACGCATAATATGAAACTGCAATAGTCACTCCTCTAAAGAAGTCACTCCTGAAGCAGTTACTCCTGAAGCAGTCACTCCTGAAGTAGTTACTCCTAATGCAGTCACTCCCGAAGCATTTACCGTGACAGTGAGAATAGAGGCTTGAAACAGAGAGTTGTTTTTGTGTAGAGCTAAGTACAGTTTATTGTAGACACATTGAAGTTGTGTTAAGACTATTGTAGATCATGATGGCTATTTGAAATCATTATGAGGTAACTTTGCAGACTCTGTGTGGGAAATATGAAGAGTTGTGAAGACTCCTCATATGAAGACAGGTTGTCATTGATGATGTAGCATGGAGACTACAGTGAAGTTGTAGATTGATAGAATTCAGTGAAGAAGATTTTGGGAGCAGAGAATACTATCAAACATATCTAGACAAAATATAGCAATGGGTTAGAGCCCATAGGGTTGGTGCCCTAAAGGTTGGAGCCTCAAACAAACAACGTTGATGCCTTGACAAGATAGGTTTCGAGCCCTTGGGGTTGGTGACTCAGAATTGGAAGGATTGGTGTCCTTTGGAGTTGGTGCTCCTAAACACAAGGTTAGTGCCTGGAGAAGATAGGGTTGGTGCCCTCGAGGTCGGAGCCTCACAAAAGACCAAGTTGGTGCTTGGAAATGGATTGGAACCTTATATATATTGTATTTGATTTATTGTAAAGATTATATTAATAAAAAAAATTATTCCTATTGTTCATTTTGTGTTCTAAATATAAATGAGTTAACTGGTAAAAATAATAATTGAAAAGGAATACTGATTCACCCCCCCCAGTATTTCCAACAATCGGTATCAAAGCTAATACCTTCACTCAAAATCCTAATAGCTTGAAGGTTGATCATTAGAACACAAATGGTGAAGCCAAGGAAGAAAGTCTCCAATCCTCCTAAAGATGTGTCTCCCTCTACCACTGAAATAGAAGTTAATCAATTTGTGAAGGTTTCATGGTTCAATGAAAACTTTGATATATGGGAAGTAAGAATGAGGAATTTATTAAAGACTCAAGGCATTCAAGTATCAGAATCAATAATTACTGATAACATTATGAATGGAGTATCCAAGGAGTACAATGAAAAAGCGATGATGGCAATCTTGATTGGGTTACCAGATTCTATAAAGAACAATTTAGGAAAATGTTTGTCGGCGAAGTGTATATGGGATAAACTTCATGATCTTCACTCAAAAAGAGCATTGACAATGGTCTCTAGTCAATAAAATGATGGAAAACAAGAAGAAAATCTAGAGCCAGACAAGGAAGTTGAAGATAAGATTGACGACATCAAGGCTAAAGAAGACCTAAAAGGTGAAGAGAATGAAAAAGACTTTGTAGAAGATCTCCTCACTAAACTTATGGCTGCCATGGAAGAGATTATCAATTTGAAAAAGGAAAACAAGGGACTTAATAAGAAACCACTAGCTGGTGACCAAGACCAAACAAGGAAGAAAGTTGACCTTGTCAAGCTTCAAGTACAAGAAAGGGATGAAGAGCTTGCCAAGATTAAGAAGGAATTTCATCAAAGCAAAAGAAAACATCATAAAGAAGTCATATCCTCGAGAAATCAATTAGATAAAGCAAGGAAATGGAAAGATACCTTGTCAAGTCAACTTGAATAAAGTCACAAGAGCTTGAACAAACTTGAAGAAGAGATTGGTCAGTACAAGGTAGAGGTCTCCTCTCTCAAATCTCACCTACAAGAAGTAAGAAATTAGCACGAGCTGAGAATACAATGGAAGCATTGGCAATAATAGAAGAACAGGTTGATGAAGCAGAAAAGGAGAGAAACACCATGATATATCAACTAAAAGCAAAGGATGGAGAAATACTCAAATTAAAATCTAACACCAACCTTCTCAAGGCTGAAACATGTAAAGCTACAAGGATCAAGGAAGAAATGGAGAGCAGTCTAGCAAAGGAAAATGAAGAAATCTTCAAAATGAAGTCAGATATCATCTCCCTTAAATTAGAAGAAAAAGAAGCAATACGTATGAAGGAAGAGATTGAGAAACAATTTTCTAAGAAGAATAATGATTGTGAAAAATTGGAAGAAGAGATTGTCTCCCTAAGGAAAAAGGTTGAAGGGATGGACAAAACCTTGAAGAGCTCTCATGCCTTGGATGACATGCTCATCCATCAAAGATTTCCATTTCATAAATCAGGGCTTAGGTATGCAGGTGAATCGTCAAGCAAGAATGATAATGCTTCAAACAACAAGGATATGAGGAAGTCAGAAAGAAATGTTGATGCTCTCAATTTCAGCAAAGGTAAAGATAAGAGTCAAAGCGTTAATGAAGGAAGTCATGTTCCAAGAAGAAATGAAAATTTTGTCAAGCATGTGAGAATCAATAATTATCATCAAAGGATCTCAAGGCAGAAAGGCTTCAGAAGTACATCAAGGAAATATCCAACTCCCATGTACCAAACTTTATTTCTTGGTTATTGTTATTCTTGTTCAAACTTTGGACACATGGCAAAAGATTGTAGGGCTTATAATGATCCTCGTCAATCTCCTAGAAGCAATTTCGCAAGAAGAAGTCATGAATTCTTATTCATGAACAACATAGAATGCTTCGAGTGTCATAACATTGGTCATATGGCACATAATTGTAACTTGATTTGGGAACCTTCTCAAGCTAAAACCATGCTATAAAAGAAAGTTATACAAGTATGGAGAAGAAAGCAAATACAATTTGAAATCCTCCTGAACCCTCCAGCCAACAACACATGTTGTTGACTTGATGAAGATATTCTTGATATTTTGAGTGTTTGATGAAAGGATTCTGCCAAAAAGAGACCATGCATATAATTAGGGGGAGCTTGTGATTCTTGATCATTATTGCAGAAGGTATTCATGAAAGGGTCCTTATGAAATCCTTGTTGAGCTATATTAACAATCATCCTTTGATAAAGATCATTTCTCAGGAGCACTACATTGAAGAACATCATCTTGTAAACATTCTTTGGACTATTGTTGAAGATTTTTTCCACTTGATCACTAAGTAGAAATTGGAGCAGCAGAGAAGGCCATCCAATGCTAGAGAAATAGGGCAAATAACTATGTTGTTGGTATTACAGAAGTTGAATGTCTCGACTTAGGGATATAATGTGAGAACCGTTAAATCAAGGACAGTAATAGAGGCTTTGCTTGAAGGGAAAATCAACTTATAGTTTTCAATTTTGTAATAGTAACATGAATCTTGATACGATTCTGAAGTATATGAGGTGTTAGTTGTTAGAGGAAGATCTTGAAGGAAGGATTTATAAGGGCACAATGCCAGAAATAGGGGAGGAGGTGACTCTCAAGGTCACTTACATAAATTTTACGGAAGGAATTCCCCCCACTTCCATTAGAGAGATATCAATTTTACGGATGTTGCCTGATAATGCTTGCGACATCGTCAAGTTACGAGATGTGGAACATCAAAAGAGTAGCTAATTTTGCCTTCATATGGTATTTGATGATATGAAGTTGAATCTTTTTTTTATTTATCAATAGATATGGGACGCAATCACTCACAATATTACCCCTGGTTATGAAGAAAATTATGTATGAGCTTGTGAAAGGCGTTGCTTCTATGCACGATCATCGCGTCATGCACAAAAGCCTGAGTCCTAAAGCTATATGGATAGAAACGGAGGACCGGGAATTTGTGTCACTGAAAATCGTAAGGTTTTGTCTGGGAAGAGTTACTGATTTATCTTGCAGGACTTATACGAAGAAGGTAGGGGTGCGTTGGTATGTATCTCCCGAACTGCTCTTGGGTAAGGATACCTACTGACTTTTTGTTGACATGTGGAATTTCGGCTACTTTTTTGTTGAATTGTATAGAAGGGAGCCTCTCTTTGTGGGATGGAATGATTTAAAGATTCATTAGGTGATCTTCAGCTTGCTTGGAACTCAAAATGAAGAAGTTTGGCTGGGAGTTTCACAACTTAGTTATTGACATCCTTTTCCTCAATGGGAGTCCTACAATCTCATAACCAAAGTCCTGGATTTAGATGATGATGCTTTCAACTTTTTATCGAAACTATTGTATTGGCTTGAAAATACACGAATATGTGAAAGAAAATATGGTTTGATTCTTTGAAGGAATCCTTATTTGAAGAAAGATAGCGCGAATGACAATTTCAGTGGCATCTTCTCATGACTCAGACTATAAAGACTCCTTAATTCTGACTATGAAGACAACAAAATTTGGATTGCAAAAGCATAAAAACTTGGACTTGAACATTTGGTGTATGGCTATTTGGAGCCTATTTGGAAGCACTGAAATGGAGCATCTTTAAGCATTGTTGAAAGCATTATGAAGACGTTTTGAGACATGAAGAGGGGATAATGTGCTAGTTGATGATGAGGCAACAATCCTTCTATCTTGAGTAAAAAGAAGAGCACCACGACAGGGGGAGTGACATACCCATAAAAATATACTATTCATAAAGAACAGAAGCAGTTCGACAGGGGGATTCCTTGTGCACTCCTTTGCCATTGATGTCAAAGGGGGGGAGAAGAAGAATATTGCCATCAATGACAAAGGGGGAGATTGTTAATCTAGGTTGTCATTCATGTCAATATAGTAGTGTTTGTGATGGAGAATTCTTTGATAGATGATTTCCCATTGATGCCCATTGACCATAATGCTCATATAGATGAAAGTTTGATATATGATGATATGATGAGATGGAGGACCCGAGTGGATTGAACAGCAGGAGGTCAATTGAACAACAATTTAACAACAAATGACACAGGAGGTCAATTGAACAACAATTGAACAACAAATGATGCAGGAGGGAAATTGAACAACAAATAATGTAGGAGGTCAATTGAACAACAAATGACGTAGTAGATCCAGTAAAGCAATAGGAGCAAGAAGCCAAAGAGTAAGATGAAGAGTTTATCAAAAGCCATCAAAGAAACAAGTCATCGGAGCAAGAGAAGCAGGTTATCGCATATGCCCAAGCGTGAGTGTTATCGAAAGAACAAAGAACAACAACGATAATAGAGGAGTAAAGAAGAAAACTATCAGAAGAGCGAAAGAGTAAATAGAAGTCACAGGAGCAAAAGTTATTGGAAGAATGGGAGTAGGAAAGTACAGACTTCCTTGATCGTGGCTGAAGTCCCGCACTCAATCCAAGCCATTAATCTCATATTCAACCCTTAGATCATGGTCAATTGCGGGGGTTAAGGCCGTTTTTAATCCATGTGCCAGTTGAAGTCCTGCAAACCGTCAATTGTGATAAGGCTATGGATCCAACAAATTTATTAACAATTGTTTATTGAAATATCACATCCACTGCATCACGAGTCTTGAAGCCTTGTTATTACAATAAAATCCTCTGATTGCGATATGTAATATAGAGGAAGTAATAAACCATCGGAACCCTTTCGACAGTATATAATATCAGCAGAAATCATATCGGCAGTTTTATTTTATTTCACCACTCAAAAGCTCCAATTGCGATATGTAATATGGACCCAATAGTTCCATTATATATGCCTTAATATGATATCGTGCCTGCCACATTGCAAGTCTCTTTAAAGCCTTGTCATGTTGAAACCCCCGATTGCGATTTGAGCTACAAACCCGATCTACTTATGAAAAAAATCCTAATGTAATATCACATCCGCTTATCGCAACGATCATATCGCATGTCATCAAGGGATGTATATCCGTCGGCCGTAGGGGATCAACTATCTTATGAGAAGACCTTCAGAAGTTGCGATTAAGATTAGAGGTGATGACGTGGCATGTGCTCCATATGGGTAACGTATCTCGAGCATCTATCATAGAGAAGAGGTAACAGTTCACAACTCGTAAACTTGAAGGAACAAATGAAGGCAGAAGGTCAAGCGAACGAAAGAAGAAGTCGAAAGGTTGAGAAGCCAAAGGTATGGCAAATGATGAAGGTACAAAAGAAGCCGAAGATCGAGTGAGAGAAGCAAGAAGAAGGACAGAAGTAAGCTGTAGGTCCAGCAGGACAAAGGGAAGATGAAGGTCTAGCAGGATAAAAGGAAGTCGAAGGTCTAGGAGGACAGAAGGAAGCCAAAGGTCCAGCAGGACAGGAGGAAGCTGAAGGACAAAGCAATTCTTTTGATTGGGTTAGTTATTGAAAAGCTCAGACCTATGTTTCATAGTGATTCAGATAACAGTTCAAAAGGATGCTCTGCAGATCTAAGAAGATTACCTGAGTATGAACAGGGTTTTTCTTAATTGAACGCATAATATGAAACTACGACAGTCACTCCTCTAAATAAGTCACTCCTGAAGTAGTTACTCCTGAAGCAGTCACTCCTGAAGCATTTACTGTGACAGTGAGAATAGAGGCTTGAAACAGAGAGTTGTTTTTGTGTAGAGCTAAGTGCAGTTCATTGTAGACACATTGAATTTGTGTGAAGACTATTGTAGATCATGATGGCTATTTGAAATCATCATGAGGTAACTTTGTAGACTCTGTGTGCGCAATATGAAGAGTTCTGAAGACTCCTTCATATGAGGATAAGTTTTCATTGATGATGTAGCATGGAGACTACAGTGAAGCTGTAGATTGACAGAATTCAGTGAAGAAGATTTTGGGAGCAGAGAATTACTATCAAACATATCTAGACAAAATATAGCAGTGGTTTGGAGTCCAGAGGATTGGTTCCCTAAAGGTTGGAGCCTCAAACAAACAAGGTTCATGCCTTGACAAGATAGGGTTGGTGCCTCAGAATTGGAAGGATTAGTGTCCTTAGAGTTGGTGCTCCTAAACACAAGGTTGGTGCCTTGAGAAGATATGGTTGGTGCCTTGGAGGTTGGAGCCTCACAAAAGGCAAGTTGGTGCTTGGCAACAGATTGGAGCCTTATATATATTGTATTTGATTTATTGTAAAGATTATATTAATAAAAGCATTTATTCTTATTGTTCATTTTGTTTTCTAAATATAAATGAGCTAACTAGTAAAAATAACAATTGAAAAGGAATATTGATTCACCTCCCTTCTCAATATTTCCAACAAGCAAATATGGATCTATCCTTGATGAAATTAGCTGGATTTGGATCTCATGGAGCTTCTTCCATGAGTTATACACGTGAAAGTTTATCAACTAAATTATGTTGACATGCTCCTCATTTATTAGATGTCCATTGTATAGCTCATCCAGAAGTATTACCAACACATGATGCTTCATCTAATTTTCTAGAGTTGCAATTTATTGACAACTTCTCAAATAAAGTTTATTCTTAGCTTGGAAAAAATCTAAAAGACATGGAGAACTAAAATATCTACTGGAAACATTTCAAATCACCACATGGGAGGTGTTTTAAATTCACTAAATTAGGTGATTGTCTAGAAGAATGGCCATGGGAAGACTTGTTATACTCATGCCTTCTTTGTTAAAGTATTGGGAGTTAGGGGAGAAAGAAATTTATGACTTGGAAACAATATTTCAAGTACAATTTCACATCCATTTCTTTGTAGATGTACTTACTGAATTAAATAAGTTGCATCAATGTTTCAAGATTATCAAGTGGGTATTTCTTCTATTGGCACTACTTTAGATATTATAATTAGCATGCTTCATCAGTGATTTTTAGGAGGCATATTTGGAGCTAGCACACCACACACATCATGCAAAAAACATAGAGGGAAACTCTTGGGTTTAAAGATAGTGCAGTTATACTACATGTACATCCATTGAGGTTCAAGAGTTGTCACAATACATACAAATCAATGATACTAGATGATTGCATTATTTTGGGAAAAATCTTTGTAATGAAGGTAATGATTCTCTAAATATGAGGTTCACAGATTTGCTAATATTTAATGCTGTTAATTTTTTAAGTCCTGGCCATTATTATGAAGAGAGAGATGATAGAAATGTCCAAACGAAAAGATTCAAATAATATATACTACCAGCGAAATTATTTTAATAATTTTTTAAAATTCAAATAATACAATTCACCTTTAGCAAAATGCAATTAACATTATAAATTATTGACAACTTTCATTAAATAAATTACAAAAAGATTTGTAATAAAAATATTTTAAAATCTCAAGTAATATTTTGAAATAAGGCTTCTCAAATTTTAATTTAATTATCAATAAATATTACGCAAATGGTAGACATTTATTCTCCCTAGAATATTTCAAAACATTTTTAGTGATATACACAAATAAAAATTAAATTTTTTTTCAAATTAATTATATTTTTTTCCCTTTTAATTAAATTCTTAAACATATACAATTGATAAACTATGTAGTAGACCATAATATTATAACAAAATTATTTAAAAAATAAAAATCTACATAATATTTTATATATATATATATATATATATATATATATATATATATTTTAAATAAAATTATAATTTAAAATATAAATATACAACCAATTAAAAAAAAAACTTTAAAATCTTACTCTCTTTCTCATGTAAACAATCCCTTCCATCAAATGTCCATAATTTAAATATCTTTTTGAATAAATTAATATTATAATAAAAAACATTAAAATTAGACACCGCCTTTATCGTGTAATTACTTAATCTATTTTATATTCTATGTAATAGTTGATAATATGCAGACTCTGGTTCTTAGTTGTGGCTATCTTTTAAGTCTATCGCAGATTCCCCCAAATATTCGGGAATTCCACTATCAATTTTTTGACGCACCCATATCTCTCGGATTTCCAAATATTCTTCTGCAATCCACGTAAGCTCACTGCTTCGTTATGTCACTGAATTTTCATAAAATCATGTTGTTCACTTTGTGACGTTTGATTCGTCAGCTTTTGTATGAACCGTTAAAAATTGATACAAACAGTTCAAAACAAACGAACACCAATACCTAATGTCAAATCTTGTCATTCATGTATATCATACTGAACTTTTATTTATATAGATATGGACGAGGATACATATCAGATACTGTACCAATATTATTCTGTCACTCATGGAGTAAGCTCGGCAGCTTCGTTTTAATGCCAGAGCCTCGTTTTATTTATCATCAGACCAAGATCACGAGGACTTGAACTTGTGCTGCAGAATTTCGACGAGCTTGTCATCGATCTGGAATGCTCTGGCAAGAACAGAGACAGAAACCGGAGGAGAGGCTCCTAACAAAGCCGGCGCAACCTGCTGAGTTCCTGGATTCTGGCTGTTCAGTGTAGACATGGCCACTACGTTGACAGGGCCAATGTTCTGTTGGAAATGCACAAGGCCTCGCGGGAACACAAACACGTCTCCCTTCTTCAGCTTTGTGGAGAACAAAGTGTTGTTAGTGGTGACAAACCCAACTAAGAGAGTGCCCTCGATCACCACCAAAATTTCGGTTGCTCGCGGATGTGTGTGAGAAGGGTTAAGGCCTAGAGGAGCTGCGTAATCGAGCGGAACCATGGAGATTCCCAGGGTGTTCAGGCCTGGCAGCTGCATTACAAATGTCAAAAGCTGGCGTGACGGCAAATCCCAACTGGTTACTCGTATCTCCTGGTTTATCGAGGCCCGTCAAACGGAAGTCATTTGCTGTGACCATCATCACATTCTTACATGGGAACCCGTTCACAATAACTGCACAATTCGCGGAAAAAGATATATATATATATATATGATGTTAACACACATTCCCGAACGCACCAGACATATATTATATTGCATGTAATTATATTTCATAATGTGTTCAAACATAACGCACCATACATATATCATAAGATCACCAGTACTGCAAGTGCTAACACCGGAAAGGATTCCACGGCTGTATCTCACTATTTTTCTTTTCGAAAATGAAAACAGGTATTGAATTTTATGAAGAATTTTGAAGAGAGTTGCTCCCTTTTATAACAATCGGAAATGATGTTTTAATTTTTGGTAGTCCACATACTGACCCACCGAACCCTCTCTACCCCATATGACTCTGTCGGTGTTCTGGTTGGTTAGAATATATGACAGTGTCGGTGTTCTGGTTTGTTAGGAAATAAAAATCTATGTATAATTATCTCAATCAAGCAAGCAAATCAATTTTAGAGTTTGTGTGTCAATCAAAGTATGTTTATTTGTGGAATAGTCATTGTCATATATATATATCTTTTAAGAATTTTTTCTGATTCCAAGAACTTTTCCTTTTTTGGCTAGGAAAGTAGGTTGAATTAAGGGGTATCACAGGGAAGGAAACATAATCATATCTAATTTCATCACAAATATTTTAAGAAAAGAAAAACAGGGTGTAATTTCACAATTATGTTCACTAGAAGTTCAAACAACGAAATCATCTATTTCTCCTGATCTCCAAAAACTCTTGGAGAATAATTATAAGGTTTAAGCACTGGAAGATCACGTCGAACATCAATATGTTCTCCAACTCTTAAAGGATAACCTCACTTCGCTGCAGAATCGAATGAAACAACAGGCAGATCAACATCACAGTGAAAGACGTTTTGATGTAGTCGATTGGGTATTTTTATGGCTACAACCATACAAACAAATGTCCCTCACGCAAGCTAAGAAAGATAATAAATTATCACCAAAGTATTATCGTCCTTACAAGGTGTTGCAAAATATTGGTGCTATGGCATACAAATTGGAGCTTCCTACATCTTCCCGAGTGCACCCAGTTCCCCATGTTTCATGCTTAAAGAAGGTTATAGATGACAAGCTCGTAGTTAAAACAATATTTCCAGAACTTGACAAGGAATGAAAAATCATATTGGAACTTGAAGAAACCACAAAAACAAGAACCTGAAAGCTACAAAATTGATCAATTTCAAAGTATCTCATCAAATGGATGAACTTAGCCACTGAAGATTCCATATGGGAGGATGAGAATTTTATACAGAAGCATCGAGAACTAATCAAGCCTTGAGGACAACACATTGTGAAGGAGACGGGCATGTTAGGTCTCTATACTATTAGTGTAGCCACTCATTGTTATTATTTCAATCTCGTTATTGTATTCTTGTGTCCATGTAGCCCCCATATTGTTATTATTGTGCCCCATAGAAGCCCACTATTGTTATTGTTGTGCTCTTACATTATTATTATTACGTTGACTTTGACTATATTGTGACCCCTTAGACTCCTATGCATTAAAAGAAGGTTTTTTCACTTGTCTCATCCAAGAATTGTTTATTTTTGTAATGTAAAGGAGTTTTCCCCCTCGAAGAGACTTATTTTGAATTCATTGATCTATCTCTTCTTCTATTTTGTGCGCTGGTTGCATAACATACCTTAGTGTCTTATGTGTATACTTCTTATAGTGTGATGTAATGATGTGTTATTTTATATTGTTGCTATATGATATGTTGTCGATGCACACAATGGTTTTCAATTATGAATGTGAAAAATATAAATTGGTATTAAAAATTAAAATTGTCTTTTAATACTAATTCACGCTCCTCTTATCTTAACTATGGTTCAACAAAATAATCTTCTATGCACTATAATATACAATCTAGTTACTATAAAAAAAAATATTCTTCGATTCGTGGAACTTCATGTGTAGGGAAAATTCAGAAAATAAAACAGTATTGAAAACTATTAATTTCTTTAATATCTTTGGAAACAAAATAAACAAATATCAAGATTATTAACCAAAAACTGAACTACTATTTCTTTTCCATTATATTTATATATACCAAGTTTTCCCGTATATTTATATATACCAAGTATTAAAAAGGAAAAGAAAAACTGACATGAATAAATAAACCTGTGCAAATTAAGAACTCATGTTCATTTATTTTTAAAATGGTAAAAATGTTTACTCACAAAATCTGGATAGAGTAAGACATAAGTTTGAAATATTAATATCATCCTTTCTTTACTTTCATAGTAAATATACTTTGAATGGCATACATATCCTTTATAAATCAATATAGTTATTCGATAAAGATGGTATTTGATAAATCTATGATAGGTTTGCGTTCAAATAAAAATTATTTAAAAGATAATAAAGTAATGTTATTTATGGCTCGAGAGTTTATTTACTAATATACATTTTTTTAGTGGGATAAAAGGAACATTACAAATGGTATTCAACGTTAAGGTGTAGTTATATGATAAAGGAAAATAGATTAAAACCCAATTATTCAAAAATAAATGTATACCATGGATTTTTGTTTATATAATTGAATATGTAAAATTGAGGTTATTATGGTTAGTTTGGGAAGCATGTATTACTAGATCAAGGGTGCTTTTAAGACATTTTTTTAAGAAAAAAGAAATCTTTTTTTTTTAATCACTTCTTATTTTAATTATTTTACATTAAAATTTAATATCAATTGAATTGTCTTAAATAAAAAATTTAAGAGAAAAATGATTTGAGACAAAAATTTATATTTAAGACAAAAACAACTTGAGACAAATATATTTTAAGGCAAAATTTTAAATTTAAGACAAAAATAGTTTAAGACAAAATTATTTTAAGACAAAAAAATTATATTTAAGACAAAAAAAGATTTAGACAAAAATATTTTAAGACAACTTCATATTTGAGGCAATGGCCACTTAAGACAAAACCGATTCAAGACAATTAACAATTAAGACAAAAACATATCAATTTAAGAAAATATTATCTAACAACTACAAAATTGAATCTCACAGTGCACCCTAAGTCCACCAGCTTGCGGGCTACCACTGTATCACACCTATACTAACATTGCTATTTCACTTTCTAGTCATGTTATCTTATATAAAGACAATGACTTCTTAGGCTCTTTGTTTTGTGGGGGTAGCTGACTCTAAATAACATGAAAACTTTCCATGGCAATATTTCCAATACATTAATTACTCTTTTGTCCCTTCAATCTCTATTGATACGATTAGAGACAGCTTGTATGTATTTACATTTGACACTACTACACGGAGGAAAATTTTATAAGACAAAATAAATCTTTTCTCTTAAAATTTTCAATATGCGACACTAGTAGAAAAGGTAAAGGATTAGGGGTTTGTCTTTACGCTATTGATGGGTTGCTCGGGAAGCTGAGCAATGGAGGTTGAAAAAAGCTAATGGGATTTAGGGCAATGGAGGCTGATAACAGAGGTGTACATTGTGAGAGGAGTGATTGAGGCACTTTCAACGAATGTGGGTAGGTGGTAACATAGTTGAAGTACTTTTTAGGGTCTTCATCGATTATGTTTTGTTATGTGTTTTTTGATTGTTTTATTTATTTTTAACGCTATTTATATCCATTGGTTGTTGTTATTAGCACATTGTTGTGCTAGATTGGCAACATGGATTAGATTCACGTAAAGGATTGTTGAAAAATGCAACAATAAATTCTAAATTTGATTTTATCTTGATTAAATTGAGAAAATTTGAATTTCCACATTAGCAGACAACTTGGATGCAATTATCTTGTATGAAATGGCTTGTGTCGCCCATTTTACTCAATAAATTTGAGTTGGAGGAGTTAAGAGTTCATTTATGCATGTGTGATTGCTAATTTGTAGCAATCAAAGTCAATTATCTCACGTTGTTTTCAATTAAACTAGTTCTTACTATTGGAGGAACTAGTGGAAGGCTAGTTGTGGAGTGGGAATTTAGTCAAATGCAATGATCATCTAGTTAACTGATCAATCAACCCAAAATATCTAGTGCACGCAAAGAATTTGAGTTCCTTATCTATGGTGGAGATTCCAAAGCAGTGTAATATTAGTTGTAGACTAGTCTTGAGCATAGAGGTGTTGCATGCAATCACATGATCGACCTTAGGAATTGGGCAATCCATTTTAGAAAAAACGTAAATAATAAGGGCCTAATTTCTTAAGGAATTGCACAAGGAAATAAGGGCTCAAGGAAAGGTAGAAATTGACAAAGTTTAGGTTTGAGCTTCTTAGTGTGAAAAGAGATAAGTTATTCACTTAGAGGTTGTGCACAATTGAGTAAAGAAATTGTAATACACCTATATTCATCATATTAATGCAAGAAGGCATTAGAGTTTTTAGCAGATTTCTTTCCACAGGAAAAATATTGTGTGCATGTGTTTTATTTCTTATTGCATGTCTAAATTTTTTGTTCTAAATTGTGAATTAAATTCTGTAGAGCAGTAGAGAAGGTTTGTGTCTTATGATTTTGGAATAACTTCATGAGTAGTTGCAAATCTACACCATAATTTCTACATCGTATCATAAGAGGATTCACATTAGAGTAGGAATTTCGAATTTGTTTCTCAAGAGGTTCGAATTTGCAATTTAGTGTAGAAACATCTCTTAAGAGTTGAGAATATGACCTTCAACGGGTTGAGTCTAGAGTATGCCTTGGAAGGAATATCTAATTTCATTAATTGGAAGGATCGCATGGAGGAGGTATTTGTTGACAATGGATTGCTAGAATACATCAAGAGAGATCTTACAAAACTAGCAGAATCTGATGCCCAAAACCTTGCTCAGTGGAAGAAAGTTGTAGCCAAGTTGTGGAGAATAATATTGGAGGGAGTACAGGACCACATGGTCAGCAATATCCATGGGAAAGAAAATTCTTATGCAATGTGATAGGCACAGACAAATCTATTCTAGAATAGTAGTGACCACCAAAAATTGGTGCTCAAGGATAAACTTTGAAATATCGATATGTAGAAGAATGACTTTATCCTCCAATATCTGAGGAGGTTCACACAAGTTTGTGATGAGCTTGCAGGAGTTGGTGTTACCATTTCAAAGAATGAATTTGTAAGAATATCCCTTCTTGGCCTTCCCAAGAGCTGGCATAGCTATCAAGATTAAGTGAACAGGAGGGAGAAACTACCGAATAGGGAATACTTATGGTACGATTTGGTACAGGAGGAAATAACGTAGAATACTAGAGATGGGACCTCATCCAAGGGCAAGGATGAAGAAAAGTTTGCATTGGTTGGAAAGTGAAAGAAGGGAAAAGGGAATAAATCTCAAACCAGACCAAAATCCATCCAAAGGGGAATGAAGAAAGGTTTGTGAAAAATTAAATGCTTCCATTGTCATGAATACGAGCATTGTCCCACGAAGTGCCCACAAAAAAGGGCAAGCAAGAATACCTTAGGAGGAGAAGTGGGTGAAGCCTTGGCTTCACAGTTCAAACTTGACTTTACTCTTATCACATGCATGTGCAAGACAGTGATGGGGAGTGTGTGGTACTTGGACTCAAATGCATTGATCCACATGACAGGGTGTAGAGATTTTTTTAGTGACCTAAAGGAGAAAGATCTCCATATGCACATCAAGCTTGGGAACGATGAAAGGTACAACATGACTGGTATTGGTACAATCACATTTCAGAGTGAGTCAAGCTCCCCTCTGAGGCTCAAGGATGTCATGCTTGTTCTATGCCTAAAGAAAAATCTCATCTATGTTGTAGTTTTGGAAGACCGTGGTTATGACGTGATCTTCAACAAAGGAAAAACATTCCTGAGACACATAGCCAGGAGACAGGTGAAGAATATCGAGGTTTGTGTGAAAAATCTATATAAGCTAGATGTGGAAGATTGTGTTGCATTAAACACTAAGGAAGATAAAGTGCAGGGAAATGATGTATGTGAAATTTAGCACATGAGACGTGGTCATTTGCATCATGGCACCTTGAATATTATAGAACAAATAACCACTAGCCTCCCTAAATGAGCACTTGAGCAATAGGATGTATGCAAAGGATTTACCTTGGGGAAGTACATAAAAATTGCATTCCATGATCGAGACAACAAAGCACATGTAGTCCAAGAAAGGATCCAATCTGATGTCTGTGAACCTTTATCGATAATCCCCACTACCATAAACAAATATTTTGTCCTTTTTATTTATGACTTCTCACATAAGTGTTGGATATTTTCATACGGAAGAAAGATGAGACATTCTCAAAATTCATAGCATTCAAGCCACCAGTTGAGAAATAAACCAACAAGAAGGTGAAGTCCCTAAGAAGAAATAATGGAGGTGAGTATGTGTTGAATGAATTTAAAAATTTATGTGCGAACGAAGGCATTCGATGAGAGTTGAAAACACCCCATAACCCAAATCAGAATGGGATGGGTGAGAGAAAGAACCGTAGCATTTTGGGAGCAACGAGGGTGATTTTGCATGACCAAGGCCTACCTCTACATTTGTGGGTTGAGGCATCCAACACAACAGTCTATTTGTAGAACCGAAGTCCTCATTGGATTCTTGGCGTGGTTACACTAGAGGCGGCATTCTCGGGAAGAAATCCGGATGTGTCGCACATCAAGATTTTTGGAGCCTCTCTTTATTGCCATGTCTCCAAAGAATCAAGGAATAAGCTTTAGTTGACCACAGAATTAGGGGTATTTGTGGGTTGCACAGAAGCTCCCCACAACTAACATGTGTACTTGCCATCACTCATAATTATAGTTGTGTGAAGGAATGTAAATTTTTATGAGGAGAAAGCTATGTGGTCCTCTTGTCAGAGGGAGCTTTAGATCCTACTAAAATATGAGATTTTAGATCCAAAAGAGGAACCTCGGTAAGTTGTAGAGAAACCATAAATTGTGGATCAGAGAGTGGAGACATTCACTAAAGTAAAACCTCTAGAGAATGCAGAAAAAGAACTAAGGAAGTTGATTGACTTGTGCAGGATGTAAGGGAGAATGTGGGATATCCTCCAAATTTGTGTGAGCAAAGGAGGTCACCTGAGAGGTACACTGGCTACATGGTTCTTATGATTGAACTTATAGAGATTGAGGAATCCTATTTTGAGGAAGAAATAGAGAAAACTGTATGGGTTGATGAAATGGTGGAGGAATATGAATCCATTATAAAGAAAAATGTTTTGGAAAGGGTCCTAAGACTAGCATATAAATCAATAGTGGGTTTGAGATGGATCTTCAAGGTGAAGCAGGAAACAGATAGAAACATATAGAAGTATAAGGCCAAATTTGTGGCTAAGGGGTACTCTCAAGTTGAGGGAGTTGACTATGAGGAGACCTTTTCTCTAGTAGCAAGGTACTCGTCCATTAGATCAATTCAACGGTTTGGGCTTCACCATAAGTGAAGCGGATGGAAACCTCATCACATCTGGATAGAAAGTAAATTTCTTATTATTGCCTTATATGTTGATAATTTTATTTTAACTAGTGATAAGTAGTTGATCATATCTTGTAAGGAGGACCTTGTAAGGCAATTTGAAATGAAGGACATGGGTCTCATGCACTACTTTCTCAGGTTGGAAGTATGGCAAGGTGATGGGGAATTGATTGTCTCTCAAGGAAAGTATGCAAATGAGATACTGCAGAAATTCTACATGGAGAGTTGTAAAACTATGGAGACACCTCTAATGAACAACTAGAGGAAGGAGGATGCCACTTTAGGTGAAATGGATGCTACCATTTATTGGCAACTAGTAGGTCCACTCATGTATCGTGTGAACACATGACCAGATATGTGTTGTGCATTCAACCAGATAAGACAAGATATGGTTAGGTAAACTAAACTATTTTGGAAGGCACCCAAGCATGTTTTATTGTACCTCAAAGGCACTACCCAGTTTGGATTATGGTACAGATGAGCAGAGGGAGTGAAGTTGTGTGGCTTCATAGATGCAGATTGGGCATGAATTCCATCAGACTAAAAGAGTAAATCAATTGGAATTTTCAGTGTTGGGTCCACGGTTGTTTCTTGGTATGACAGGAAGCAAAGATATATGGTGCTCAGCTAGACATAAGCATAATACATGGGTGCAAGTCAAGCTACATGTGAGGTAATATGGATGAGAAAGATACTTGATGGACTATTTGGTCAGATGATGGATCTAATTATGATAATTAGAGTTGCATAAATCTCTCTGAGAATCATGTATTTCATGATTGATCCAAGCATATAGATATCTAGTATCACCATTTAAGGGACTGTGTCTAGAGGCAGATGATGTTGCTACACTCCATTCTGAGAGAGGACCAAGATGTTGACATTTTGACAAAAGCTTTTTCAATAGGGAAGTTTGAGTTCCATAGGTGTAGGATAAGGGTGGTTAATAATCCCTTCCTTACAGAGAGGGAATCTTAAAAAATGTAGTAAGAAATTCTCAATTTGAATTTTCCTTGATTAAATTGAGAAAATATGAATTTCCACATCAACGGAAAACTTGGATGCAGTTGAATTGTGTGACATGGCTTGTGTCACCCAGTTTACTCGGTAAATTTGAGTTAGAGGAGTTAGATTTTAGTTAAGCATGTATGATTACTAATTTGTAGCAATCAAAGTCAGTTATCTCAAGTTTTTTTTCAGTTAAACTAATTCCAACTACTTGAGGAACTAGTGGAAGGCCAATTGTGTAGTGGGACTTCAGTCAAACTCAATGATCATCCAGTTAACTTATCAATCAACCCAAAATAGCTAGTGCATGGAGAATTCAAGTTCCCCTATTGTGGTGGAGATTCCAAGGAAATGTAACATCAAGTGTAGACTAGTCTTGAGTGTACAGGTGTTGCATGCAATCAGATGATCAACCTTGGGAATTGCGCAATCCATTTTGTAAAAATTCTTAAATAATAGGGGCCTAATTTCTTAAGGAATTTCGCAATGAAATATGGGCTCAATAATAGGTAGAAATTTCTTAGGTCTAGGTCAAAGCCTCTTAATGAGAAGAGGGACAAGTTATTCACTTGCAAGTTGTGCTCAATTGAGTAAAGCAATTGTAATACATTTCTATTCATCATATTAATGCAAGCATATGTTGGGCTTTTTAGCATATTACTTTCCCTAGAAAAAATTTGTGTGCAGGTGTGTTATTTCTTATTGCATGTATGAAATTTTTGTTCTAAATTGTGAATTAACTTCCACAGAGTAGTAGAGTAGATTTTTGTCTTGTGATTTTGATTAAAACTTCATGAGTAGTTGCAAATCTACACCATAATTTCTACAAGGATGGTGGAGGAAAATTACAGAATATTCATTAGTAGACAATATTCCTACTTGAAAATATCTATGACAACTTTTGCGAGAAGCAAACATTGAGGATAAAATATTAGATTGTGGAAGAAGTAGTCACAAAATTCACAAGGGAAGAAATTTTGGTTGTAGGTGTGGAGGTAGATGGATTAAATGTAATTTTGGCTGCAAGTGTGTAGGTAGACAAGTCAGAGTTACTCCTTTGATTTTTTTCGATGATGTGTTACTATTTCATAGATTGAACTCTTTTGATCAGTCTTTGGATTCCTTATGAATAATATTAAATCTCATATCATTTCTATTTACCCAGATGACGCATTGGTACTGGAGATTTATCATATTTTTGTTGTTATCAACACTACATTAGATGCAGATTTCAAATAACTTAGATTTATGCTCCAACCCAATTGTTATGGAATTAAGGATTGGAGTTGACTTATAGAGAAAATCCATTGTAAGTTTTTATCATGGGGACATAGGTGGCTCTCCCTAGGAGGCAAGTTGACTCTAGTTCGAGCAGTCCTTCAGATCATCTATATATATTGGCTTCATATTTTCTCTCTGCCTAAGAATATCATTAAATATATCTTTTTGGCTTCAACTTGGAATGGGACAATTTGTGTCATAAAGGACAGAGTGGGTCTGGTTGTTTTTTACTCTATATGGAGGCGATGGATGACCAAACTCATATTTTTCTTTGATTTTCCATAGCAAAATCAATTTGGAATGGTGTATTTAATATATTACATTTACTGGAAGATTAGAAATACTCTTTTGTGGTTGATTGTATTCGGTACTAGAGTATTGAATATAAAACATTTGGACCACTTCAAATATACATTTGGGTTTCGACCCAAAGAATGCATTACCGTCCCAAGCTCCTTTGTTGTGATACATCCACCTCCATCCTTTTCAAACAAGATAAAAGCCTCCCTGAACTCAAACATAACCTCCATCCCATATTCCTTTAGTAGATAAAACCCTTCTCTCATTCTCTCACCATGCCAATCTACCCTCCATCCCATATTCTCTCACGAGCCTTGTCTAAACCACCATTTCATTCAAGGATGGGGATTTTGATGTGTATTTTAACCATATTTGTTAGATACTTTCCCACTTTTCTTTCTTATGGTTTCTTGAGTTTGACTACTCTAAATATTCCCTACTCTCCTTAAATTATTTGGAAGGTAGCCTTTGGTTGCTAACCCCATTTTACTCATCCAAAAGAAGTAAGAAAGAATGTGTTAACATCATCAAGAAGTCAAGGTGATATACCTCTAAGACAAGGATCACTATTTGAAGGAATACATGTTCTTCAAGAAGAAATATTCTATTATCATATCATCATCAAAAGCAAGAAGGAAGAAGATAGAAGATATTTTTATCAAGGAGTATCTTCACAAGAAATTATCTTTGTGCCCACATATGAATCTATCATAATGTATTTTTGTAAGGAGAGCAATAGGTTGGTTGGGTCATTAATATTTCTTGCAAGGAAGAAGAGGACAGATTTAATCCTCATGTAAAATGAAGTTGTGGAACATGTTACGGGCTCAAACACAAAACCTCGAAAGGAAGAATCTCAATCTCTTAAAAAGTACATGAAAGGGGAAGTAAGGGCTCAAAGGATTCTCATAGAATCCATCAAGGATCCCCTCATTCCCTATCTATCAAAATTAGAAACATCAAAAGAAATATATGACAAACTTGTAGAATTGTTCTCTGTAAGCATTGTAGGAGAAGTGATCTCGTTAAGGCAAGAACTCTACAGTATGATGATCCGAATTGGATGCATAAAGAATGATTAACAGAGCCATGGTTGTACCAGGTTAGGACAGACTTCAAAGAATTTAAAATAGCGATCAAAAACACCTCTAAACCAGTGGCAGTGGCAACCAGCGTGGAACGATGAGGACCTCGGTCAAAGCGTGTTGACCAAGGCCCATGGAGACTGCGTGGGAGGTGAAATTAGCCCCTGGGAGGCCCAGATCAGGAAACAGAGGGAGATTTTTATGCGCAATTCATGCATCGTTGGGTGAAAACCCTCAAAATGGAGAAGCCTCGAGCACTCGGTCGCCTCGAAGCTGGGAAAACTGTGGGACAAAAGGCTAAGCACTAAAGGCAGAACCCACTCCAAAACCGGTAGTATTGATTGGAGGCATTTATGGGCGGTAAGCAGTTTTGGCGAAAGAGGAGCAATTCCACTCAGTGTTTGATGCATGGTAGGTGATGGGGAGAGAAAACTGCCACTCATCGGGCGTTAACGATCAAGCTAGTCAACCGCACGGGACGAGCGAATGGTGTCGGATCTGGGGGTTCTAGATCTAATGGTTGAGATCGCACCTGATGGGGAAGACGGAATTGATGGAGGGTAAGCCATGATTTAGAAGAACTTGAGGTCCACTTTGACTGCCAAGGTGGCAGAAGACTCATTCCATGATGTAACCGAAGAATTGAACCGACGAAACAAGCTAGCACAGTTCGCAGGAGGACAAGTGGCCATCCCTGTGAGCCTGATGATGACGCCAAAACAGGGAACTCTAAGTGAAGCTGTAGCAGGCAAATCGATGGAGGGAGAATAGGAAACGAACCGCCATGAGCTCGAATGGCTTTAAAACCATGTACATACCATATAGAGAAAAAAAAGAGAAGAGTCAGGGAACCAAAATACAGAACACCAAAGATAGAAGATAGAGAAGAGAAAAGAACCAGTGAAGAAAAAAGCAGAAAGAAGGAAAAGGGCTGAGCTCACCAAAGGTAGCGTCAAGCACCAGAGAGATTAAGAGATTGAAGCCATCCCTGAGAGGATCTGTCAGACTAGAGAGGTTGAAGAGCTGGTAAGGGAGAGAGTCTGTGTACTCTAGTGGTTTAGGGAATCCAAGAACCACCCTGCCAAGCCAATCTATTTCAGGAGACTCATATTGAGCTCCTTCACTATAATTCTCTGCTTCAAGACACAATAAAAGAAGGCCACCACTGAGAGCTGGATCGGAGATGTAGCCCTAGAGGATAGGGTGAACTCCTTATTAAATTCTTGTGTTCTTGTATTTGCTTATTGTGTTTCTCTACTGTTTTCCATTTCAAGTGTCTGTGTATTTACAATCTGATCGATCTGTTTCTTAAATAGCATAAACACATACACCAACATATGAGTATGTAATACCTTCATTTAATAAATCTTTAGCTGAGGTCACTCATAGGGTGATTATTAGATCAAGTGGTATCAGAGATTTAGGCTATAAGGTTAGACAAGATTTTGTTGGTTTAGCTGTTCAATGCTCACTAGATCAAAGCTCAAATTAGGAGAAGGAGAGTTGGGCGAAACTAATCCTAAAATTGGGAGAGTCTATCCTCAGAAGACAATGTTAGAGGAAGGTTCTGTGGGGCCATACCCTCAATTCATAGAAATTTTCCTAGCTATAAAGTCTATGGTAGAAGAAATGTATAGGGACTTTAAAAAGCATAAGGATGAAAAATCATCAGGTTCTAAACAAGATAAAGAAGAAGATGAGTCTCATTCCCATGACCACTCAAAGGGAAAAAGGAAAGAGGGAAGCTTTCTCGCACCTCCTAATAGCCCTATGCATAACAAGAAAGCATCTTTAATTAAGCTAGATGTTAAATTCGACTTTCCTATATATGATGGAGAGCTAAATGCTAAAAAATTGGACAATTGGATTAGACAAATTGATGTGTATTGTAGAGTGCAGAACATCGACTCAAACAAGAGCAAAATTCAGCTGGCAAGCCTATGCCTAGGAGGCACTACCTTGGTTTGGTGGGAAGGCAGAACCCAAGCTGACATTAAAAGATATGGTAAGACTATCTCTATCTAGAGTGACTTTGTTTCTGCAATCAAGAAGCAGTTCTATCCATTGGCCTACATGCAAAAAACCATGATAAGTTGGCAAACTCTTCGGCAGTTGAAAGGGCAAAGTGTGCAAGGGTACACTCAAGAATTTGGAAAGAGAGCGTTGATTCTAGGGATCTCATTAGACTCAGCAGAGACTCTTTTGAAGTACATTGGTGATCTACACAGCTACATGAGGCATACCATCCTCATGTTTAATCCCACTAGTATAGATGGGGTATCTATACAAGCTACTCATCTAGAGGCTAGAGGAAAGAATGGAAATCCAGAAGTTGGGTGACCATCCCAACCCACTGCAAGCAAGAGCAAGGAGAAAAGAAAGCAGAAATGGAAAGGAAGGAACGCTAACACTGCACAGAAAGGAAAAGCTTCATGCACTCACTATAAAAAGGATGGGCATGATGATGAGCACTGTTGGATTCTGCATCTAGAGCTGAGACCTAAGAAGTCTGAGGGCAAGAAGAAGAAGACTGCTGCAGCTATTCAGAAAGATTTGGGGTTAGACTCGGGAGATGAAACAATCATTGTAGCCACAAGTATAAAAGGTTGTCTGCTTTAGAGAATGTTGAAATCAAGAAGCAGGTGCAAGAGTTGCTTGAGAAGGGGTTCATTAGGCCTAGCACATCACCATGTGGGTCACCAATCATTTTGGTGAGAAAGAAAGATGGCTCATGGAGAATGTGCATTGATTACCGAGCACTGAATAAGATAACAATAAAAAATCATTA
>APFE031511220.1:21148-33418 GCA_000404065.3 Pinus taeda
ACAAAGACATACATACATATATAAACATCAGCATTAAACAACCATGATCCATGATGACCCTGTCAGACATGACATACATATATATATGCATGTATACATATATAAACATCAACATAATCATGATCATAACGTAATTACAAGATAGCATAAGGTCAAGGTTAATATAACTCCCTTTATTCATGCACACCATGCACAACATTGAGAACAATCGTTCCCAACATAGCCAAGGCATATGTTACCTTAAGCCCATTTACTTTACCTTTCTCGTTACCTTTCCCATGATTGCCCTTCCATCGTCCATTTACCTCAATGGACCCAACCAATCCAATGGGAAGTCAAAAGTTTTCCTTCAACTACCCTTATACATGCACTGAGATTCAACTAGGCCTTACATCTCCTGTTGGGTACCGCACAACACTCCCTGAACTCCATTAACTTTCTTATTTCCCAAACCAATTCTTAAGACCCAAAACAGAAAAAAGCAAGAAAAGAAACAAACAAGAAGAAGACCATGGAAATCAATAACAATATGACACCGCAAACAAAGTGAAAATGCCTTGCACTATACATAAACAAAATCATGAATCAAGCACAACAAATCACAAAAAAACAAAATCAAAAGACTGGCAACAAACACCATGACTCAATTCCCATGGTTCCTAGTGCCTCCAAGTAAAATCTCAACTTGAGCCTTATTTAAAATTTCATGGAAACCTCTTTTTCCATGCAATACCCTGAATCATATTTCCATGAACACATCACTGTCAGTGCATAATTAAACATAACAACATACTAGTTACCCTACCTTGTCATACTAATTCCAAGAATTTTACCCTACAACTGATCACACATGTCAACCACATCTTCCAAATATCAAGACAATCATATCTATCAATTTGAAATCAACCTTTACCAAGACTAACAATCATGTCATAATCCATAGTCAACTCATAGTCATCAGACATAATTCTACAACATCACCTATTTACACTCAAGTACATATCAGTTGTCTCAACACATGTGTTAGTACAACCATCTTAAAACAAGATAATTTCTTCATGCAATCTTATAGACACATACTCATATCATGCAATTAATCAAACATACAAACAAACTATAAATGTACCATGTTAGATAAATCAACTAGACGACATAATAGACACCAAACACTCAAATACCAAATAGATGACATAATCAAACAATCAAGTAACAAATATACAACATAAGCAAATTCATACCTTAATGGACCTCAAAGGATGCTATCTTTTATGCACAATCAATCTAGTTAGCATGATATAACTTCACAACATATCAAAGCAAATTTAAATAAGGTCATGATATCCATAATAGTAACTAACTAACATGTTCACATCATAATCCCATGAACAGTTGTCATTCATGCATAACAATCACATATCTATGGCCATTCTAGATTAGTACAACACAATGTCACAAATAAGTCGACTCATAGTTGAATGTCATAACCCTAACCATATGCATAGGCCAATCCAATTTAGCATGATACATATAACATCAAGATATTAATGTAATAATCCTAATCATGAAGTTACTAGCATATAACAACAACAAGTTATATATCATGCTCATCAACAAGATATAACATAATTATCAAGTTATCTAACATAAAATAACAATAGCAATGCGTACAACCAAAGGTTACTATCATTCATGACTATTCAACACGTGCATATGACTACACTAATCAACTAGCATTTATCATGTATGTAACCATAACATCAATATAATGAAAGGTATAAACATAAGCATATAACAATCCTTAACCTACATACTTGCATGCCCAACGTACAAACCCGTATGATGATATGCTCTTGCCTCGAGGTCCATTGTTGCAACTTCACTTTAATGATCTGCATCTCCTACTCTATCTCAGCCAACACATTAGCATCATAACATACCAATATTATCATGATGACCTAATCTCATATAATGACCTCACAATGCATGTTTGACCTACGATACATGCATAACCATGGCAATACATGCATAACAACATATAGACACCAACATGCATAACAATTGCATATACAACCATACACTCATGATGACACATCCCACAAAAACACCATGATCAACACCATGCAAATGCAACAAGCACATGGAGTACAAGCATAAGCAACACATATGCAACCAACATGAATGGATGACCAACACACCACCCATCTAGTCTGAGGGGTGAACCATGCTCTAATACCACTCTGTAACACCCTCTTCCCACATCTACCCAAGTAACTAACCAATTGGGATAAACATGTAACATGAATTTACTATGATATGATTCGACCTCCTAAGTCACCTTAAGGAAGTGGAACCGATGGAAACATGCCATGCAGACCTTCCACATCAACAACAAGACCTGAGGAACCATCCCAACCTCTCAGGTAACTAGCCCATGAGTCCAACTGAGTTTTTTTATCAATTGACCTTCGAACCCTCCCATGCTATGGGCATGCTAGCATCCAAAGGACTCTGGATGCTCCCACAGCATGGCATGCCAATGTCTAGGGACTATTTTGCTTAGCGTTGTGCCAGTGTCCCTAGGATTTGGGTGACTTTTTTCAGGCCCAGAGCCTAGGTCACAAAATCAAGTACAAAATAAAGAGAACTTAGCTTTTATTAAGCATAGGAAAATCCGACCAAGTTCGGGACTTCCACATACCACTTGACCATAGACATGGCCAAAACAAACCTTTCTTTCAGCGAGTCACCCCTGTGCCATATTACAAGCATGAATGTTGGATCTCATGGATAAACCAATCTAAAGAAAACCAAGGGAATCCAAAGGTTAAACCACCTCCACCCTCACCCAACTGAGATCTCACCAAAACCGGCATCGAGATCACAAAACCAAACCGAGCTAGGAATGCCTCCAGACTCCATCAATATCCTTGAGGAATTTTTTGTATTCTTATCTCTCAGGCTTTATTGCAATCCACGCCAGATCACTAGGCCCTAAACCGAGACACCAGTCTCTCAGGATTTACTGCAATTTGCACAAGAGAACTAGGCCCTAAACTGAGACTCCTTCCTCAAACTTACCGTGTATCCCGCCAAAACTGATCAAGGGATTCCTAGGCCTTTGGGATTTCCCTAAGACCACCTTTGCCTCGGATTCTAAAACCATCCAGCAATTCCAATGCTCAAAACTGAGAAATTAATCCAATCACACCATGGCTATCTAGAAAATGCAAGGCTAGGCTGAAAACCATTGTCATATCCTAGCAAAACCATGCTATCGAAAACAAGAGAACCATATACCAACATGCAAAGCCATGCATGTCAAAACCAGCTAGGAAATAACATATGAAATATGTTACCTACAAGTATTCTTGTTGAAGTTGCTTGATCCTACTCTTCCTTGCTTGATCTTTCCTTTCATTTCCTTTCCTTGTCCTTCCTTTGCTTTATTTTCCCTTCCTTGCTCCAAAGCTGAGAAAAAGCTTAAAACTGACCAAAGCTTGCCAACTGATCCCCAGAATCCTTATTATCAATGGGGCCTCTATTTTCTTCAATTTCCATTATTTTCCTTGAATTTCCTCCTCACATGTAACCTGTGACCTTTCACCTCCCTTTTCTCCCTTTTCTCCCATTTTCCTTTATTTTCATAAATAAATGTGCCAAAAATTCTGTTTTCCTTTTTTAATGCCTTTTCCTTTTCCAATTTCCTTCACCATAATAAAATGAATGAACACCCACTAGGATGTTTTTCCCAATATTCGTATTGGAATACGTGTCTGTTAACCGTGGTATTATTTTTCCTTTATTAACTTTTATTACATGAACTGTTAACAAGGGTTGTTACAACTTTGTCCCACCTATTCACACTATCTTGAGTCATTGCAAGCAAGTGGAAACCTTAAGGATATTACCTTTGACTCCCTTGAGAATAATTTTGATGAAAGAGAGAAGTATTTTGGGAAGAATACAACTTCTCATTCTTTTGAAGAAGTTGTGTTCCTTGCACAGAAAGAGAAGAATCACGCACAATATTCTTCTAGAGGAAGAGGTGGCCAAAGAGGAAGAGGAAGGAATAGTTTTAGAGGCAGGGGGCAGACATTTCCAAGGAGGAATGTATGATTTTCATTGCATATGATGCAATAGAGATGGACATGATGCATCCACATGTAGGTTGTCTTGGGAAAAAATTGAGCAAGTAATAAATGAAGGAAAAGGTAAGATAATTGACAAAGGGAAAGGAAAAGCACCCGAGTTCACTCATTTTGTTGTGGCACATTGCAACATTGGAGTAACTAAAGAATTATTCAATGCTTCACTTGCTTCATGGAAATATTCTTGGTTTCTTGATTCAAGAGAAACTTGCCACATGACTTTCAGGAGAGATTTCTTTGAAGAATTTATTGGCAATATTGATGGAGCAGTATATTTTGTAGATACGACAAAACTCAAGAGATCAGGGCTTGGCACCATCAGTCTCAAACTGCCTGGTCTTCTACATGATGTTCTATACCTCCCAGAGTTGAGGAGAAACTTGTTGTCTTTGGTCCAAATCTCCCAGCAAGGACATTCCATTCATATATTTGATGGTAAGGTCGAGGTAAAAAAGCATCAGATCACTCACTTGTCATGACTAGGATAGAAGAAGAAATATTTTTGAAGCTGCAAGGAACCTTTTCTCAAGCACAAAACGTTTCATATAGTTCTCATTATGATGAAGGTACATTTCCATCAAGTCTTTTATGGCATGCTAGATTTGAACACTTGAACTATGACACCTGCATTTTTTGAAGAAAATGTGTGTTACTAGTTTGCCTACAATTCCTAGGAAGCTTAAGCAATGCGATGCTTGTATCGTAGGAAATCACGAGAGGCAGTCTTTTCATGATTCTCATTCTACATCACATAGAAAAATTGAACTCATTATTTCTGATTTATGTGGCCTAATGCATGTTCCTTTTGCAAATGGTAATAAACATATGATGACGTTTATTGATGACTACACCAAAATGTGTTTGGTTTGTTTTTTAAAAACAAATCTGAAGCTTTTGAAACATTCAAGAACTTTCATGCATGGATTGAAAATGATGCACAATCTCATATTGAATCTATTCTTATTGATAATGGAAAATAATATACATCAAATGAATTTGAAAACTATCTTTTCCAACATGGTATCAAACATCAAACAACCATGCCTTATAATGCCCAACAAAATGGAGTAGTTGAAAGAATGAACAAGACAATCTTAAATATGGTACGTTCAATGATGTTTTTCAAGAAAGTTAAGCTAATGTTTTGGGCTGATGAGGTTCTATGTGTTGTGTATATAAAGAATAGGTTTCCATATCATTCTACCAAAAACAAGAATCCCTATGAAATGTGGTATGGCCACATTCCTTCAATGAGGCATCTCATGGTTTTCGGTTCCACCTGTTATGCCTTGATATCTAAGGAACAAAGAAACAAAATTGATGTAAGGATTCATGAATGTATCTTCTTGGGGTAATCAAATACCTCCAAAGCATATCTTCTCTATGATGAAGTGAATAAGAATTTTATAATATTTAGAGATGTCACCTTTCTTGAATCTTCCAAGGCTGACAATGTTGTTGAGCGATAACTTGATCACTTGGATAGATTCAGACATGCAAAGTATTTTCAAGAGTTTGATAATGGGATTCCACATCTTGAAGGGGGGATCCCTATATTGAATCAATATGTGGAAGCTTCTTCTAAAGCATTCTCTCCCCCGCATGAAGCTCCAACCACTGATATAGATGACACTTTGAGTGATGTAATCGACATAATTGGGAGACTAAATATGATGTTTTGATCAAGAATGGCACCTGGAAGTTGTATGATCTTCCATTAGGAACCAAACCAATAGGCTGTGAGTGGTTCTTCAAAAAAAAGTATAAAGTAGATGGCTCACTTGACCAACATAAATCTAGGCTTGTGGAAAAGATCTTTGCACAGAAGGAATGGGTCGATTATGAGGAGACTCCCCCCCCCCCCAACAGCAAAATGGGCTACCATCCCGACACTGTTTTCCTTGGAAACTTAGAATGGTTGTAAAGTCTATCAATTGGATGTAAAAATTTCTTTCTTAAATGGAGATATGAAAGAAAAATTTTTTTATGTCCCAACCAGAAGGATTTGTCATGAATGGTCAGGAACAAAAAGTATGCAAGCTTGTAAAATCCTTGTATGGTCTTAAGTAAGCACCGTGAGCCTGGTACGACAAGTTAACTGAGCATCTTCTAAAACTTAAATTCAAACATTATGATCTTGATGATGTAACTTTGTTTTTCAAGAAAGCTGGAAAAATAGTTGTATATGTTGTGGTCTATGTAGATGATCTTCTAATGATGGGGAACAATGAGGGCTACATTTCATCCATAAAGAAAGAACCAAGGAAAGGTTTTGAAATGACATATTTGGGCTATGTTCACTACTATATTGGTATTAAAGTAACTCAACATTTGAAGTTTATATTCCTCTCTCAAAATAAGTACATTTGAGATCTGTTGAATAGGTTTGGCATGGTTGAGTGCAACCCTTTACCTACTCCAATGGAAAAAAACTTAAAGCTCACATCCACTGAAGAAAACGAATTTGAGGATGCAAAAAAGTATAGACATCTTGTAGGAAGTCTCAACTACTTGAATACTACCAGACAAAACATCTCATTTGTTGTTGGAATCCTCTCCAAGTTTATGGAAAAGCCTTGTGAGGGTTATTGGTCTACTGCAAAAAGAGTTCTAAAGTACTTGAAGGGAACTCGAGAATTTGGACTTAGGTATACACAGGTTGATGATTATCGCTTGATTGGATACTCTGATTTATATTTCGATGGAGATAAATAAACTGGAGTATCTAATTTAGGTTATGTTATGAGTATTGCAGGATCAAGAGTTGTATCCTATAGGTCATGCAAACAATCAGTTCCAACAAATTTCACAGCTGAGGCAAAATATGTGGCAATCATTGAAGAAACAAAGGAAATTGTGTGGCTTAGGAAAATTCTAGAATGTTTGCAAGAGAAATGAGTGCATTCAACTCCTCTTTTGATTGACAACACTTCTGTAATAAAGTTGGCTAAGAACCTAAAGTTCCAAGGTCAAACCAAGCACATTAATACAAAATACCATCTTATTTGACATCATGTTGAGGCCAAAACAATCCACCTACAACATGTTTCCACAAATGAGCAAATTACAAACATCTTCAACAAATCACTTGGAAGGGAAAAGTTTGAAAGATTCAGAATGATGCTTGGAATCACCAACATCCCTTCAATTTAAGGGGGGAATGTTGACACCTATTTTTTGGGATTAGGTAAATTCATGTAAATATTTTAAATATAAAAATAAAGAGAATTGGAAGATGAAGAGATATTGGGAGATGAAATCCAATAGTCTCCCTCTCCATGTATATATCCATGTTCCATCTTAATGCAAAGCATCAATTCATCCATGGAGTTACTCCTGGACTCACAATATGGAGTTGAATGTTCATAACTGAGATAGAGAATATAAGGAAATGTTGTGAATATTGTTTGTTGTAGAAGAAATTCTTAGGTCACTAATATAATTATAACCCTATCTTGGACAATAAGTTCTAGAAAATTTAGGCTATGCTTGGGCTTCAAGGGGCTACAATTATGGGTGGTCTCCAAATTTAACTTAAACTCCTAATCTATATAGAGTTATTATTATTAGTGGGGTGTAGGAACAACGTGCATTGTAGGCTCATCACTCTTATGGATCTTAGAGAGATTATGGGTGAAAAATCAATTGACTGATTTCTGGACTTTGGATTTGACTAGTTAAGCAATGAAAAACAAGCAGCCCACTCGTATATAAAAAAGGAAGAAATAATGATTTTGTTATATTCTCTTATCAATATATCTGAATCTTATTTCGCTAACTTCAAGGGAGTGGGTTACATCTTGGTTCTTTTTTAGATTTTCATATGGATGAATCTGAGGCAAGTTGTGTAACATATATATATATATATATATAATATATATATGGAAATATATTAGTTTTTTTTACATTGTTATGTAATTTGAGCTATGACAGGTTGTGTTTAAGTGTTGTAACAATGTTTATAGACATTAACATTCCCTTGGAATACTATATCTCTAATCTGAATAATTTGTTTTCTAGAAATCCCCAAAATAAAATTAAGGATAAATGAGGATAAATTATTTAACCTTGCTTCCATCATACCTCATGGCACCCCTTATAACTTTCCTCTCTTTCCATTAAAACATAGTATTCATTCATAGTTAAAATTAAAGTTACATGTTTCAAGTGCATTAAGAACTTCATATAAGTCTTGGCTCTAGTCATATTAGTTACCAAAATAATATCAAAGATAAAAAATAAAAGATATTATCCATATGAATCATAAACACATAGAGATTATATATATATATACATGTTGACGGTGTTGGATACCACAAAAATTGTAAGGGGATCTCCCTATTGTGAAGTCCAATTAGACCTCACACCATTTCGTGTAGGAGTCCCATCTGGTCATATGGTTTGGCCATAGTTGGAATGAATTAAAGATATTCCTTGGTTACAAACCAAAACAAGAGAACACAATGCCACTTTAGGGTAGCAATATTGTGAGATTTGTGAAACATCCAATGTAAGGTATATGAGGGAGATTCCCATGGATAGTGAGGGAAACGAGCCACTAGTTAGAAAATTAATAGTACTATCCTAATTGGGGTACCCGGGGATAACAAGAAAGACTTGTTGAATACCTACACATTAGTCCACATAATAAACAAGAATCGTTAAAGCATAACAACACTCATTCAATAATATCCATAGCTAAGAAACAAATTAGTTCATTAACTTAGTATTTAATCATAACAACATATACCATAAACATAACCAGAATAGTCCAACTACATCTACGATAAATGTATGAAGGAGTGTCAGCTCATTGAGATTCTGATTAAAAATGTAAGATCCCAAGTACACTGTTACATGAATGAAACATTATATCCAACAATGGAACACGAAGCCACAACTTGATTCTCCAAATAATGATTTATCTCATATGTCTTACAAGAGAAGCCAAGGAAATAACTCTAGAATCTAAGCCTATGAAAAAAATCTTTGCTTGAGTTATGAGGAGATATTTATAGCAAATATCAATGACCTTTGGGCTTCCTCATGACACTTAGAATTCTATGATTGTTCATATTCTATACATGACTTATTACATTACATGTGTGGCTATTCATATTCCACATGTGTCCCTTGGACTTCATTACATATCATTTATTAAATAAGACAATTTACAAATGAGACGATGGCCTAATAAGACAAAATTGACAATGGGACAGAGACTCATCAAATGCATAGATCATTAGCTTCCTCATGGAGTTCACTTTTAATGTAAGTGTGCCATGCTTTGAACTCTCGTGTGATGGCTTCTACCTGAATTGGAAAGTCCCCTTTGTACCACATCTTCACCTCGAGTGCCTCTATTAGTATGTTCTTGGAGTTTGACTCCACATTATTCCAAAGCCATGAAAGCTTCATATGAGCTTTGACTAGTGCAAAGGCATACTCCAAAATAATTTCCTTAGTTACCTCCAAGACTTACTTTTTTGTTGCTTGTTTGATTTCTTAGATATATTCCATGATCTCCTCGAAGATGGCTTCTCTACCTCTGATTTCTTCAAGTGATCCAATGGTGGGCATCCCATGTTCCTATGTTAGATACTCAAACCCATTATGCAGTCGATTATATGCATCCATAATACTAAATGATTGTTCTCTAAGTTGCGAGTAGTTCTGTAGCGAGAGTATCAACTAAATTTTGTCTATCTTTGCAGCAATATTTTCCTTGTTTTCCAAATTTTGCAAATCATCCAGATATTTAACAACCCAATCTTGCATCTAGTCAATTGATTTGTTTTCTACCTTCAGGAGTTTCACCACTTCCTGTGCGTTCTTCTTAATTCCAATGTGAGCAGACATGACCTGGTGTATAAGTATCATCTAATCATATATTCATGCCATGGTGACCTCCACTGGCCCCATCTCTTCTTGCATATGACTTCCATTTTGCGGTGTTGAAGTTTTGTGATGACAACCGTTGATTCTCCTCCACAAGATGTTTCACATGTTGCTTCACCACAACAATTTCTCTTCTTAGCCTAGCATTCTCATTCAACAAGTACTTAGATTTATCCAATGTCATTGTAGTGAATGCAACATTTGACACCATGACTTCCCTAGGATTCTTTCTGGTGTTGGAAGTTATCACCTTCTCTATAGACATTGAGACTGGATTTTCAGGATCCTTTGGGAAATATGTGTGCCTCTGTTGTACGATCTACTTCTTAAGCTGATCAAACGTTACCTTGCATACATCCATGAATCTATTTTCTTGTGGAGGTGTGATCCCCATCTCTCCAAATGGAAGATGACCACCTATGAGAGGATATTTGTTCAGTTGTGTTATATTCTTTCCACGACTAGCCCATGTAGTTTACGGGGGGAGGTTAGAGGGGGTGTGGAGCCCCCCATTCATTTCACCGACTATGTAGCAGGGGGGCCATAGGGGGGTTTGAGCAGGGCAGTTAGATCCCCTCTACAGGGTTTAGGGCATCGCCCCGGTGGAATTTTTTTTGGACCCTATAGTAGGTTGGGTGGACCTACCTATGGTTTTGTGCATGGTTTTCGCACATGGTTTTGGACACGATAGTTTTTTGGTCCATGGCATTGGATGCTTTGGCATATATAAATATGTATTGTAACATTGAAAGGAACATAATAAAAAATCAAGCTAGTAGTCCCGGTTTTGGGATCCAGGGGAAAATCTCTGTGTATATATGTTTTATGTGTTATGTTCTCACATTGTTTATTTTCTGTTGTTAGAATTTGTATGCAAGTAATTTTTGAATGGGGTTAAAACCTACTTTTGGTATCGGAGCTGTTTTGGCTTCAAGGGGATGCCTTTGTTGCTGAATGGTTTCACTCAGGCCTGTGGTAAACCTTATTCAGTGGGAGATCTACGGGATCGATTTTGGTGGTGAAAGAAGATGGCATGCGGTGGAAAGATAGAGATCGAGAAATTTAATGGTCAGAGTTTTGAGTTGTGAAAACTCAAGATGGAGGATCTGTTGGTGGATAAACATCAATGGATCACGATAGATCTGGGTACTAAACCAACAAGAGTGTCTGATGAAGAATCATAGAAGTTGGATCGGAAGGTAAAGAGCACAATACGATTGTGTGTCTTAGATTCAATATTGTTAAATGTATCAGGGGAAGATACGGCTAAGGATTTGTGGGACAAGTTAGGGACTTTGTACCAATCTAAGTCTCTGGTGAATAAACTGTTTCTACAGAAAAAGTTGTATAACATGAGGATGAAAGATGGAGACTCAGTGACAGAGCATCTGAACGCATTAAATACTGTGGTAAGTCAGTTATTATCTGTTGATATTAAAATTTCAGATGAAGATAAGTGTATCAGTTTGTTGTGTTCTCTACCAGATTCGTGGGATAGTCTGGTTACTGTAATAGGTAGCAATGCAACTACCTTGCAATTTGATGAAATAGTCTCATCCTTGCTGACGGAGGAGATGAGATGGAAAAATATGGAGAGCCAGAATGGTCGTGCCTTGTCTATATGAGGATGGTCCCAAAACAAAAAAAATAAATAAATAAAATAAGTCATCGAGTGGGAGATCTAAATCTAGAGGGAGATCTAAATCTCCAGGAAAACCTGTAAAGTGGTTTCTAGGAAATGCAGAAAGCAAGGGCACTACAAAAGGGACTGTAAATCTAAATCTCATGACAAAGGAAAGGGATATGATGATGCTCCTTCTGCAGAGGTGAAAGCCACCTCAAAAGAAGGTGGGGATGTTTACTTGGCTTCTTCAAGTACACATGCAGATCATGAGGCATGATTGATTGATTCAGGTGCATCCTTTCACTTCACTCCCCATAGAGAGTGGTTCCGCGAGTATGAGAAATACGATGTTGGTGATGTCTTCTTAGAGGATGATAGGAAGGCTAGAATCATTGGTTACAGAAAGAAGGTAGCCAGAAAGGTATAGTCTATGATTGATGATGATCCCAGAATTGTGAAGGAAGCAGTAGATTCAAAGGATGGCAAACTCTGGAAAGAGGCCATGGTTGATGAAATGGCATGTTTGCACAAAAATGAGGCTTGGGATTTGGTGGAGTTACCAGCTAGAAGGAAACCCATTGGTAGCAAATGGGTGTTCAA
>APFE031511220.1:33438-83239 GCA_000404065.3 Pinus taeda
AGACACAAGAAGAGGAAGAGGACATGTCCCATGTTCCATATGCAAGTGCAGTTAGTAGCCTGATGTATGCAATGGTCTATACTAGACCAGACATTGCACATGCAGAGGGAGCATTGAGAAGGTTTATGTCAAAACCAGGGAAGGAGCACTGGACAACAGTGAAGCAGGTTTTCAGGTATTTGTGTGGCACTAGTGATTATGGTTTGTGCTACCAAGGAAGACCAGGATTGGATAGAGTTTTGGATATGCATGGCTTTGTTGATTCAGACTAGGCTAGAGATCTCGATCAGAGAAGATCTACAAGTGGGTATGTGTTTAGCCTATTTGGAGGTGCAGTCAGTTGGATGAGTAAGAAACAATCTGTAGTGGCATTATCAACTACAGGGCAGAATACATGGCAGCCACTCATGCAAGCAAGGAAGCAGTTTGGTTGCAAAGATTGTGTTCAAGTATGGGGTTAGTACAGGGAGCTATAAGGATAGACAGTGACAGCCAAAGTGCAATTTTCTTAGCAAAGAACCTCGCTTACCATTCAAAGACAAAGCACATTGATTTCAGTATCACTTTGTGAGGGATATGATAGAAGAAAAAAAGGTGTTGTTGGTAAAGGTGGACACTTTAAAGAATACTGCAGATGTATTGAAAAAATCTGTGAGCTCTGAGAAGTTCTCTTGGTGTAGAGAAATAATGAGCGTTTTAGGGATGGATAAATTACTAAGCTCTCCTGTGGCCCCTTGTGGAAAGAAAACAACAAGTGGGAGAATGTTGGGTTGTGTTATACTCTTTACATGACTAGCCCACGTAGTTTACGATGGGGTTAGGGGGGGGCAGAGCCCCCACTTCATTGTGCAAACTGTGCAGTGGGGGCAAGTTAGCCCCTCTCTATGGTGTCTGGGGCATCACCTGGGGAATTTTTTTTTGACTCTATATTAGGTTGGACGGACCTACCTATGGTTTTGTATATGGTTTTTACACATGGTTTTGGACGCGATGGTTTTTTGGTATTGGATGCTTCAGCATGTATAAATATGTATTGTAACATTGAAAGGAACATAATGAAAAGTCAAGCTCATAGTCCCATTTTGGGATCTAGGGGAAAATATCTGTGTATATATGTTTTATGTGTTATGCTCTCGCATTGTTTATTTTCTGTTGCTAGAATTTGTATGCAGGTAATTTTAGTATTCTCCTAAAGTATTTGTTTCTTCCTCCACTGGATAGATGGTATCTTCTTCCTTGAACTATTCCTCTTCCAACTCTTGAGTCAATTATTCTTATTTCAATCTCTGTGCTTCTTCTTCCTCTTGGGACTGTCTCTGATGTTCTTCTTCCATACTTCTCTTCTCTTCTTCTTCTGCTAGTTTCTTCTCCATCAACTCTTTCTATTGACTCTTCCTTTATTCTTCTTCTACTTCTCCCCTCTCATCCTATTCTTGAAATCCTCCTAATTTTAAAGGATCGATTTTCCATTTCTTAATTCTCTTGCCTATCAAATAATACCTGATCCTTTTCTTGGGAGCTACTTTCTTTGTTTAAGTTGTTATCTCCTCCTCGTCTTGTACTTGTAAGTCTTGAGCTGGTGGATCATGGGGTGAAATGGTCTCCATCGTTGGATGTATCTTCATGTTGGTATTGTAATATTTTTTATCTTCTTGTCCTCTACTTCTAACTTTCATGAATATCCCATATTGTGACCGATCCTTTGACAATGTTTCCTAACAACTCACCTAGGATCATATCCATAGAAGTATTTTGTAGTGAAATGTAGGTGGTTCATCTACTGTATCTCTCTTGTTGTTGCCTTATGGATATTTAACTTATACAATCCAACCCTCAATGGAAATATAGGCCAAGGGGATTTCTTCCTCTTGTGAAGAATTCTTGACACTCCCTTGTCCAACTGATTTGTAACTTCTTGCATGACTACCTTGTTGGTCATGTTTCACGACATGAGATGAGGGGATATCTGATAACCGAAGCAACTGATGTATGTACCCTCAGGAGCTACAAAATAGTCCGAGATATCTCAAAGTGACTCCTTTACCTGATCATGTTGGACATTTGATGGTGTGTAGGTGGTTGTGTAAGTGTTGGCATTGATGTTAGACAAGGGTTAGAAAGCGTCAGCATGATGATTCGGTGTTTGGGAGGAATCCCATGGTTTTCAAAATGATTTGTAGAGAATCATCACAGTAACAAGCTTAGTGATGAAGCTTGAAAATAATGATTACAGTGATGGTCCAGATGAAACTCCATGGTAGCTACAGGCCTCTTGTAGGGAATCATCACAGTAGCATGCCTACTGAAGAAGCCATAAAATGATCATCATGGTGGTTATTGTTCAGCAGCCCAGAAAGTCAATGAGAAGAGAAGTTTGTAGTCTTATCCCAAGAAGTAGAAGGACTCAAACCCTACATTAGACCCTCTACATTGGAAATTGCTCTGAACAAGATTTCCAACAATATGCGAAAGTCCAAAAATTGATCCCTCGATCAAAAGATATCATCTGTTGAAGTTTAGGTTTGAGAAGCCTTAGGAAGGAAGAAATATCAGCACATCTAAAGTCTAGGATATCAATGCATCAGAATATCAGAGGTCAGCAAAATCAGCGTATCAACATATTGAAGATTGGAACATTGGAGGATTGAAATATTGGAACTTCTTAAGTGAGGAATTTTTAAAAGTTGCGATATTCGATAAGTGTCGATAATCCTGTATAAGCATCGTGGAATTCCAAAAGAAGATTAACAAATGATATTGGTGCAAAACCAAATGTTTACGGGCTCTCTTCTCTCTCCTCTAGCAGGACACATGGCAGCATATGACTGGATCCGAAAAACCATAGTGGCATCTGATGTCATCATGATTTGGTAGTATATCAGGACAAATTGCATGCATATTTAACTGTATTAGGTAGTCTAATGGGCCAAAACTAAGTGACATGTGTCAGCTCTAAGGAGTTTCCATGTGGAAGTGATGACGTCATATCAAAGCTTGGTAATCAAAAGATTAAGATATCGGAACTCTAGAGCAGTTGGAGTTTGGAAAAGTTTCGATAAAGGGGGCTTCTGTTATTGGGTAGGCTCTTGGGCATGTAAATCCATAGATCCAAGTGCATAGAGCAATAGAAAAAGTAAGATTGGCCCTGTCATGAAAAAATCACCTTAGCACCTTAATGCTAAGTGGCAGTCAAAGACAATAATCCTACGATGAGAAATTTAGTAAGAGATAAGTAGAAGGAGCTAAGACACAATCAGAACTTCACAGAAGTTATGATAAAAAGGGGGATTCGATATGGAATTTAGTCGATGGTCATGTGCCTAGTCATATGAGAAAGTAAATGCTCAGGGAGGTAAGAACCAAGGGGCTAAGGATATCGTAACACTACACCACTGAGAAGATTGTGATATGGAATTGTTGTGATATGTAATTTCTTCGATAAGGAAGTACATAACTTTAAAGAATGTATATGATGACAACTGTGATATTGAATGAAGGCACAAAGGAGTTGGTATTTGAAAAAGGCTAATCCCGCGGAAGACTCTGTAACAAGAAACTAAGGACAACATTGGCAGTAGAGATGAATTCGAGAGCTTAAAGGAAGAGATCGACTATTTCACGTGCACAAATTGTTGTGGTAAACAAGAATAGAACGGTCACCTCTGTGGAATATCAAGATATGAGGAATGATAAATAAGAATGGGATTCTCAGATGAGTGTGCATGTCATATGAGAATTAATTTCTCAGTACAAGAGATCTGTGCAGTTAGACTACGAATAACTACGGTGACCATCTCTATTTTAGGTGTTGTGACAAGAAACTATCGAAAGATGCAAGAGTGGAAATTGAAGCCATGCCTAAGTATATATTGGAAGCTACAAGACAGCGTGGAGAGAATCCCTTGTGTAGAGTGCCTCAGTGGAAAAATCCATCACCAGCAACGGAAAAGAAGTGGGAGTGAGCATATGTGTGAGAGAGTAGTGTTGTGCGAGTGTGCATCAAAGAAAAGATGCTGAAGCACCTGAAAGGACACAATGTAATACAATGGCAAGAGCAGCATAAGGATTGTGTAAATAATTACAAGGGTAGAGATGAAGAGAAGATAGTGAAGAGCCCTTGACAGTGAAGGTAGAGCGCAAAGGAAGTGTTGTTGTGAGAAACAAGAGGAGATTTGCTACAAGTGAGCACATAAGATAAAGTGCCGAAGTAAAATTTGTGAACATCCATTGTTTGGTATTTTACTTGTATAATTGTATGCCTCTATTTTTTGTTTGAAAATTGTATGAAATAGTAGAGAAATGGCAAGAGAAGGTTTGTGCCTGCATACTAAAGATGTTGGTACCTTTTGGCAAGTTGGTGCTTGCTAACCAAAGGGGGTTGGTGCCTTGCGTGAGTGGGTGCTCACAAATAAACATATGCAATTAAGTGGGTGCTTAATTTACATCATAAACAAACAACAAATTGGTGGTTTTTTCCCTCTGGGTTTCCACGTGGAAAACACTATGTCAAATGTGTGTTGCTCATGTGATTATTGTTTGAATATGCATGTCTGAAATATTGTTGGTCCACTATTTTGTGAATGAATTCTCTCACAAGTTAAATAACATAAGAAGGGACTGTAAGAATAATAAGAAAAAGAAAAAAGAGTTTCCTAATTACTGATCCACCCCCCCCCTCTCCCCTCTCAACAATTCCTTATTTCAACATATCATCCATGCATGGAGGATCGAACTCAAATATCATGTGAAAATTGACTGCAAAGAAGTGTTCATCCAATTTGTCATATATGCCTCTAAAGCTTGCTTCTGATAACACTTTGTGGTGGAAGTAAATAGGGAACTTCTCCTTAGGGGTCCAGTTTCATTTGATTCCTAGGAATGCATACTACTCGCAGATTCCATCTAAGAGAAATGCAGACATGTAGAATTCTAGTGTCTAGTTTGCTCGTAAAGATGCCTCTGCCTGCCCCACCTGATGTTGCAACTCATATGACAATATATCCACAAAATTTAAATTTCTCCCACATGTCACTATTATATTTAGCTTGTATATCCAATTCTCTTTGAACAGCTCAGCGTTCTTGCGCCCATACAACTGACAATACATGGTTAGCAGGTACTGATATACATCTTTGAGAATATTTGTTGGATAGGCTACGGATGGGTGATGGCGAAACTTATAAGGATCTCAACACCATGATTTGATAACGTTGTTAGTGTCGAGCATTGCCCATCTCATGTAGAAGTTGTAATTTTCATATTCATTGGGCTTGAGAATATTATAATATGTATGCATGCCTTCAAAAAAATAGGTGGTGTGCTGACCACCACTTTCATTGTGTAGGACAAGTAGAGAGTCATCCATATGTGTAATGATCCATTCAATCACCTCCGCACATAGCATGACAGGGAATATGCATGTGATCTTGTGCATCCTAGACTTCCTGATGTTGATGTATACATACAAATCTTCTAAGCCCTCAACAAACCTTTCTTGCATGAATGTGTTGTATATCTTGCTCCAAGTGACCTCTGTATCCTTATCAATAAAGCACTGTGTATCTTCATGTATGGGAATATTTGGCCTTGTAACTTCTATAGGTTTATCAATGCTTGCTTTTGAACATTCTTTGGAGGCACTATGCAAGGCAACAAGGCTCCAAGATGGCGATAGGGTGGCAATAATTGTAACATGGACATTTTTTTGGGGAAACACACTCATAGTGACAATATTATCATAAAACAACATACTTATATAGAAATACTTGTAAATAATGTACAAAGAGCTACCATAGATGATATAACATGTAAAACTATGAATGCAAACACAAAATAACTTGTGTTCATGAGAAAATGATCATGCAAACTAGGAGGGTGCACTTTCAAATCATGAAGTGAGTGACTGGTGCACCCCCAAGGGTCAAAGGGATAGAGTGTTAGGCCTTCAGGTCTTCCTTATGCACCCATGCACTCAAGGAGACAGGGAGTGCACACTTTCGCACTCCAAAGGGATGAAGGAATATGTTGATAGGTCATCAGGCCTTTACAATGCACCCATGCACTCAAGGCAAAGGAGGGTGCAATTTCACATGCCAAAGGGTTGAAGGAAAATGCTTCGTGTCTTCGTGATGTGCTCAAGAGAGGGTGTAGTTCGTCATGGTGAATAAGTGTGCTCTAGAGGAAAACGTGATTAAACAGGGCATAATTTTCAAGGATGATCAGACTTCGAGCTCAAGAAATGTGCTCTACCCATTGGAATATTAGAAAAAAGTTTGAACAATAAGATTTGATTCTAAGATGAGAATAAAAAAGATCTACAAGGATTTATAATTGTTTTCACATTCAAGGTGGAATATGAAAGGTTTGAAGAATGTGAAGAGTTTATGCCACGTGACAACATATTAACAGTCGAAACATGAAGATTCATCATAAACGCCTGTAAGCAAACTGAAAAACAAAGTATCAACAACAAGAGAAACAAGAATGACAGTGAAATCATGAAAGGCAATGAAGAGATTTGACATGCAAAACTTACTTGTCGGAATGGTTGATGAAGAGACTCTTGATTCCTAGTTGTGTGCCTAACTCAAATGGAATTATTATGCAAGAAGAATGATTAACTCAATTACTTTAAACAAGTTTACATGCAAAACTAATTCATGAATGAGTGCCACTTGTCATCTCATGAAACAATTAGTTAAGAGAAGTTCAGTGGGCTCCTATTCTCTAGCAGTGCGCCCACATACAACAAGATGGCACATGCATGCATCTAGGAAGGGAGAATTTCTTCGTCACAAAGGAGTGCACTCATGGATGGTTCACTTGTTCGGCATGAAGGAGTGCACTCAAGGTGTGGGAAATTCTTCAGCCTGAAGGAGAGTGCACTCAAGCTGAGCACATGTCTTCACCAACTTGGAGTGTGCTTTTTATTTTTTAAGTGTTTTTCTTACTTTTATTTGCTTTTACATGCTTTTGAGTGTTTTTTCAAGTGTGTGCAAGGCCAAAAAAAAAGTTTCTAAGTTAAGAAAGATCATGAGTTCACCTAACCATGGACTAACTAACTCAAGTGCTTCTATTGTTTAAATCAAGTGGAAATATTGAATTAGGAAGATGTGACACAAGGAGAAAACACATACCTAAAAAATCAAACAACATGATGAATCAAGGGGGCTTGAAATGATAGTTATTGTAGGATCCAAAATTGACATAGAAAAAAAAAATTGGAGGGTCATTGCCGCAGCAACAACACTTGGTGGCACACTGGGAGCAAGGAAAATTTTAAGGATGGAAATTTATCTGAAAATTTAAAAACCTCGACGAATCTTACTAGTCCCTAATATGAAAACTATAAAATAATTAGAGATATCTTTGTAAAAACATTCAAATTTCTCTTTATTTTATATATAGTGTCTATAAAATTTAAGCGATATTTAAGGTAAAATAATTTTATACTACAAAATTTGGGTGAATCATTTTTAGAAAAAATGGAAATTGGTGAATCTTTTTTTTTAAAACATGGAAAATTATTCCACTTACAAATATTAGCCCCTAAAATTTTCAATGACTGGGAGAACCACAACTTCTCTGAAATGGTTTCAATGTAAGTGTAAAGCCTCAATTCTCCAAGAAGTATTAATTCAATTAGTGGGTTACCTTAGCTCCCCATTCTTATCCAGTTAAAGATATAGTTTTCCCTGTTCCACTAATTGGCATAACACAACAATAGAGTAATTTGTATCATTATCTTATCGATGTAAGTAAGCATAATATATTATCATGAATTAAAGATGATCAGAATGTGAGTTTTACATCGCTGGCGTTACTATGCTACCAGCAAGCTTGGACAATACCCCGACAGAGTCACTTCAGGAATACAAATGTTGCTTCGATTCCAGCGAGCTTGGAGAGTATCATGACAAAGTCACTTTCTTCACCTCACTGTGCAAGAATCCTTTCTCTTCTTTCACCCTTTATACTTTTATTTTCTTTTTTATAGGGTTGTGCATATGATTTATTATTTTTCAATGGGTGGAAGAGGGATCCTGACTTATTGAGAGCAGAACATTTTGTTCCTTCAAAGACAGGTTTTAGGCCTCTCATACTTTGTTTACTAAATCTTTTCCCCTTATATTACTCTACACAGATAGATAATCAAGAACACATTATTTGTAAACAAGGCCGAGCATAAGAATGAGAATGCTAAGTAGATGTGGGCTTCATGGTTTTCTTACAGCTTCCCGACTAAAGGATCATATTTCCAATAAAAAAATCATCGACTCAAAAGAGACAAACCAAATCAAGGAAGAGGGTAACACATAATCCAAGGGTTGCATGTTACTACAACTTTCCATTCACAAAGATTAGCCATATCATCTTGAAGCTCAAAACTGAATTTATTCAAAGACAAAGAAAACCAAAAGAATGAAGTCGAAGCATGAAAGACCAAAACACATAACAAGAATGTAGCGCATCTAGCTATATGTAACCTATCATAACCTAATCCTAAACAGTGAAAGGTTGGGTCATGTAAAGTGAAATTTCCAATGGAACTAAACAAGTTCCTCCTGACCTTTAGACCATAATATATGATCATGTAGAATCAAAACAGGAAGCAGTGCAGTGAAAAAGAGAAACTATGTAAACATATGCACTAACCAACAGAGCAAGATATTGAAACCACAATGATGTATTACACTCAACTTCTCTTTTAAGTAATAGACTCCAAAACAACAAAAACTACCCAACCTATGACCATACAAGACTTTGTGAAGAGCGTGAAAGTACAAGCTATGAGACATGGGACCAAACTGAAAAGATACTTTTAATGAGTCTACAACGGGATCATGGATAGAAACTTTAGGGAAAAATAGAGAAGAAATACTAAGCAAGGACAGATCTATGTCATAAGCATTGTTACCAGGTTGACCACAATCCAAGTTGTCGTGCACATGAGATTCTTTGAAGGATGATAAAAAAGATCCATTGCAAATTACAAATTTGCTTACGATGGCTTGTAATGGTAAAATTTTGATTGTAAAATTAAATTTCCTCCCCTAGGGGTTGAAGAATTTTATGTGAAGAAGATAAGAATCCATTAGGAGAGATTCAACATCCCATGTGATGACCTGAATAATAAAACTATGTGAAAGAATCATAAATTGACCAAAACCATAGATATCATCATGGTGATAAGAACCTGACATAACCATCAATGTAGGATAAAGTGTCCTACTCACCTAAATTAGCTTTGAATCTTGAAAAAAATGATAATCAATATGGGAAAACATGGTCAGTTTCTTATCAAAATAAGGTCCATTACCCAAATCATGAGATTCAGAAGAAGATAGATTTTCAAGATTACTACAAAAATATTAGATGATAATCATATCATTTTCTTGATCAAACAGAGATATACTTGAAAGAAAATCATTGATAATTTCATCAAACTACATTTGGGATTGTTGCAAATTCATATCTTCATGTAAAAAAAAAGATTCATCCATATCACTTGAACAATCAAGGCTGTGTAATTCAGAGAAGGAAATCATTGGGGTCACAGTCATCCAAGAGTTCAACTTGATTAATGCGTGGAAGATTGGCTAGTAGAATATCAATATTGGGAGATGGTTGATTATTAGGGTTATACGAATCACCATCAGGTGAAGACGAGAGAGAAAAATAAAATTTTCATCCGCTAATTGACCTTTCTATTGAATGATTGATTGAGGTTTGAAACATGAAACATCAAAGGGAGGACATTGAACAAAAGGAAGGTCCAAGTCTTCCTTAAGATTTTGAAATTATTTTGGATCATGAGGACAATATGAATCAAATTCAAAATATTTCCTTAACATCCAGACTAAGAAATGTAGTTTATTATCTAGAAATTTCCATTACACGTCCTCATCTGGGAATTCTTAACAAAGATAAAGGAATCGATCAATAGGATGTGCAAGAGATTCATTGGGTTCCATTCTAAGTTGATCGATTTCATTAAGAACATCTTCATATTTGTACTTTTCAAAGACGCAATGAACCTCATTAACCAAATGATTGAAATATGTGATAGAAGAAGTGGGTAGAGAGTAGCCCTATTGCTTCATACGACCATCCAATGTGAGGGTAAACAAGATTGCAACTATTTCTTCAGAATAAAAAAACTTGAAAATAAAATTTGAACAAACTCAATTACGTAAGCAAGGACAGTTGTTGTACCCTTTCCATAGAATTTAAGACGTGACAAGTTATGTAAAAAGTCTATGGGGATTTAAATATTTAAAGCTTTGGAAAAACACCTTAGGATTATGATCTGGGATGAAGCCATTCAAGGTAAGAGGTTCAAATAGACTTCCAAGGTTCATCTTGTGATATGGCCCTCTTTCTAGCACCAAAAATATTGACGGTGCTAGATGCCGCCAACATTGTAAGGGGATCTCCCCGATGTGAAGTCCCAATTAGACCTCAAACCACTTGGTTTAGGAGTCCCATATGGTCATACAACCTAGCCACCATTGGGATGATTTAAAGATATGCCTTGGTTACAAACCAACACAAGAGAACACACCACCACTTTGGGGCAGCAAGAATGTGAGCTTTGTGAGAGACTCAATGTAAGGTATACGTGGGAGACTTCCATGGATGGTGAGGGAAATGAGCCTCTAGTTAGAAAAGATATATTACTATCCTAAATAGGGACTCAAGGATAACGAGAAAGACTTGTTGAATACCTACAGATTATTCCACATAATAAACAACAATCATTAAAGAATAAAAAAAGTCGTTCAATAATAGTCATAGGTAAGCAAAAAGTTAGCTAATTAACTTAGTATGTAACTAAAATAGCAAATACCATAAACATGACCAAAATAGTCCAATTACATCTACGATAAATCTATGAAGAGGTGACTACACATTGAGCTTCTGATTAAAAGTGTAAGATCTCAGGTACACTGTTACATGAATGAAACATTGTATGAAATAGTGGAACAAGAAACCACAACTTGATTTTCCAAAGAATGATTTATCTCCTATGTCTTACAAGAGAAGCCAAGGCAAGATCTCTATAATCTAAGCCTTCCAAAAATCCCTTTTCTTGAATTATGAGTAGCTATTTATAACAAATATTAATGATATTTGAGCTTCCTCATGACTCTTAGACTTCTATGACTATTCATATTCTATACATTACTTATTACATTTCATGTGTGGCTATTCATATTCCACATGTGTCCCTTGGACTTCATTACATATAATTTATTACATAAGACAATTTACAAAAAATATTATGGCCTAGTAAGACAAAACTAGAATTTGGACAAAGAATCATCAAATGGATAGATCATTAGCTTCCTCATGGACTTGTAATGTTAGTGTGCCATGATCTGAATTCCTGTGCGATGGCTTTGACCCGAACTAGAAAGTCCCCTTTGTACTAAATCTTCACCTCAAGTGCCTCCATCAGTATATTCTTGGAGTTTGACTGTAAATTATTCCATATCCATGAACGCTTCATATGAGATTTGACTAGTGCAAAGGTGTACTAGAGAATAATGTCTTTGGTTACCTCTAAGCCTTCCTTCTTTTTTTCCTATTCGATTTGTTCAATAGATTCCCTAATCTCTTAGAAGATGGCTTCTCTGCCTCTAATTTCTTCAAGTGATCTAATGGCAGGCATCCCATTTTTCTATGTTAGAGACTCAAATCCATTATGTAGTGGATTATACACAACAATAGTACTAACCGATTGTGCTCCAAGATGTGAGTAGTTATGTAGGTGTAGTCTCAACTGAGCTCTGTCTATCTTTGCAACAATCTTGTCCTTCTTTTCCAAATGTTATGGAGCATCTGGATATTTGGCAGCCCACTCTTGCATCTGGTTAATAGGTTTATTTGCTACCTTCAGGAGTTTCACCACTTGCTGTGTGTTCTTATAAATTCCAACGAGAGGATCCACGACTAGTTGTATAAGTATAATCTCATCATACAGATACACCATGGTGTCCTCCATTGGCCCCAACTCTTCTTGAATCACTAACTACCATTCTGCAGTGTTGAAGTTTCGTGATGAAAGATATTGATTCTCCTCTACAATATGTTCAACTTTTTGCTTCACCACAACAATTTCTCTTCTCAACCCAACATTCTCATAAAACAAGTACTCAGAGCTATCCTGTGTCACTATATGGAATGCAACATTTTCTGCCATAACTACCCTAGGATTCCTTATGGTGTTGGCAGTTATCACCTTCTCTATAGACATTGAGACTAGATTCTTAGGATCCTTTGGGAAATATTTTTGCCTATGTTGTATCATCCTCTTCTTAAGTCAATCAAATGTTACATTACATACATCCATGACTCTGTATACTAGTGGAGGTTTGATCCCCAACTCTCCAAATGGAAGATGAACACCTATGAGAGAATGTTCTCCTAGAGTATCTAGTTCTTCCTCTACTAGCTGGATGGCATTTTTTTTCCTCAAACTGTTCCTCTTCCATCTCCTGAATCAATTCCTTTTCTTCCAGTCTCTATGTTGCTTCTTCCTCCTGGGACTACCTCCATTGTTATTCTTTCATATTTCTCTTCATTTCTTCTTCTACTTGTTTCTTCTCTAGAAAATCATCCTAATGACTCTTTATCTCTTCTTCTTTTGATTCTCCCCTCTCCTTCTATGCTTGAATAACTCTTGAGTTTAAATAACTGGCTTTCCATTTCTTGCTATTGTCACCTACCGAGGAATACTTGATCCTTTTCTTGGGAGCTATTCTCTTTACTTGAGGTGTTATCTCCTCCTCCTCTTGTACTTCCAATTATTGTGTTGGTGGATTGTGGGGTGAAATAGTCTTCATCGTTGGATGTGTCTTCATGTTGGAATTGTACCAGATCTTTATCTTCTCATCCTCTCCTGTGGACATCAATGAATACCCCGTATTATGACTAATCCTTTGGCTATGTTTCCTCACAATTCTCTTGTGATCATATCCATGGAAGTAATTAGTAACAAAATGTAAGTGGTCCAACTCTTGTATCTCTACTATTGTCACCTTGTGGAGCTTTAACTCATATAGTATAATTCTTAATGGAAATATAGTCCAAGGGGCTTTCTTCCTCCCGTGAAGAATTCCTGACACTCCCTTGTCTAGTTGATTTGCAACTTCTTGCATGACTACCTTGATGGTCATGTATCATTGCATGAGATGACGACATATATGACAATCGAAGCACCTAATGTATGACCCTCGAGAGCTGCAAACCAGCCAATGATATCTCGAAGTGACTCCTTTACTTGATCATTCATGCAAGGGGGATCGATCTCAAATACCATGTGGAAGATAACTACAAAGAAGTGTTCAACCAATTTGTCATATATGCCTCTGAAGCTTGCTTCTAATAAAAATCTATAGTGGAAGTAAATTGGGAACTTCTCCACAAGGATCCAGTTCTAGTTCATTCTCGTGAATGCATACTATGCACAAATTCCATCTAAGAGAAATGAAAACATGTATAATTCTTGTGCCTAGTTCACTCGTAAAGATGCTTTTGCCTGCCCCACCTAACGATGCAACTTATATGAAAATATATCCAACCAATTGAAAGTTCTCCCATGGGTCACCGCTATATTGAGTGTGTATATCCAATTATCTTCAAACACCTCAGCATTCTTGCGCTCATACCATCAACAATACATGGCTAACAAGTACTGATATACATCTTTGAGAATCTTTGTCAGATAAACTGCAGATGGGTGATGGCGAAACTTGGCATGCTCTCAACACCATGATTTGATAACAATGCTAGTGTTGAGGGAATCTTGTGTAGAATTTTTCATTTGCATATTCGTTGGGTTTGAGCATCTTATAATATCGCTACATCTTTTCACCAAAATAGGGAGTGAGATGGCCGCCACTTTCACTACGTAGCACAAGGTGAGAGTCATCCATATGTGTAATTATCCATTCAATCACCTCCATACATGGCATGATTGATAATATCCATGTGATCCTGTGCATCTTGGACTTCTTGATGTTGATGTATGCATGAAAATCTTCTAAGTCCTCAGAAAACCTTTCCTGCATGAATGTGTTGTATCTCTTTCTCTAAGTGACCTCTGTATCCCTATTAATAAATCACTGTGTATCTACATATATGTGAATATTTGGCTTTGTAACTTATATAGTTTCATCAACTGTTTCTTCTTAATGTTCTTTGGAGGCCACTTTATAAGGAAACATGGCTCCAACAAATGATGACAGGGTGGCAATACTTGTAACATGAACACCTCTTTTTGGCAGCACACTCATAGTGACAATATTAGCTTAAAACAACCTACTTATGCAACAATACATGTAAATCATGTACAAAGATCAATAAAAAATAATAGAACATGCAAAACTATGAACTATAGGATAAAATAAATTACATGCATGATAAAATGATCATGTAAACTAGGAGGATGCACTTTCAAAGCACGAAGGGACATACATGACCATTTAGGGTTTAACGGTGCACTCATGTGCTCAAGCAAGTAGAGAAAACACCTAGGGTGCATTGGCACAGCCCAAAGGGTTGAATGGATAGAGTGTTGGCCCTTTGGATCTTCCTTATGCGCCCACTCACTCAAGGAGATGGGAAGGGTGAACTGTCACACTCTGAAGGGACGAAGGAATGGGTTGAGAGGTATTTGGGCCTTCACAATGCACCCATGTGTTCAAGGAAAAGGAGGGTCCACTATCGCATGCTAAAGGGATGAAGGAAGATTCTTCATGTCTTCATGATGTGCTCATGTGCTCAAGGGAGGGTACAATTTGTTGAAAAGTGTAACTATGTTCGGTCTTCATAATGACATGTAATTATCATTTTCTGTAATAGATGAAAATAAGAAAATTAAAAATATTTTAATATTTGCATCTTGGGTTTCATGAGCAAGAGATTTTATTTTTAGTTAAGGCTCCCATTGAGAGCCCTTAGGAATATTGTCATCTAGTCAGAAAATTCTATTGAGTAATTGTCATGTAATGAAGACATGTTACACATTGTAAAGAGTCATATTTGTTTTTGTAAGTAACCCTCCAAGACCTTGTCACTAGCCCTCACTCAAGTCAGCCTACTATGAAGGGATAATTCTAGAAGATGAAGTCAACCTACTTTAGAGATCATGTTAGCCTAATGGAAATTGACAAATGACTATATATACCAGTGCTTGACCTCGCTTGAATGAAATAATTTCGGTGAAGAAAGTATAAGAGGAAGTATGAAAAATCATACCAAGAAAGAGCCTCTAGATCAATGAAGGAGGAAGAGAAGATATTGAAGGAGAGGATCATCATTGGAGGACCATTTTTGGGCTAGATTACCCTCACACTTGCGAAAAATTGCAGGTCCGAAGTTGGCAAGGATAGACCGAAGTTCTACAGTCATAGTGATCTAGTTTGGGAAAATACTTTGCTCAAGTAAGTCAAGTACGGAAGTGAAAGGAGTATCCCTCTTGACGAGACTATACAAGAAGAAAAAGTAATCTAGGGTTTATGTTGTAGGGTTGCATACCAACAAGAAGAGGCTGAGAATATGAAGGAAGCTGAGAAGAGGAAGAGGAAGAGCGGCATTGAAGAGGAGTCTAGTGACTTGGTCTTGGGATGACTCTAGTGTCAAGGGTCTTTCTCATGGTCTTGATATTCATCAATTGAAGGTTATATAAGAAGAATTTCATTTGGGTTTTCCTCTCAAAGAGTGAGAGGTTTTTTCCCTAGCTGACAAGCCTATACACTGTGTCTCTTGTCTCTTTATTATTCATGATTTGGTAATTGTCTTGATGAAAATAACACAATAATAAATCAAGAAGAGAATATCATAATCAAGAAGTAAAAATACTATCACAAGAAATTATCATAAGTAGATAAATCACCTAACTATTGATGCCCTAGATTTCTCAACATGGTATGAGAGCTAAGGTGTTGAATTCAAGGAAGAGCATCTAATCAAGGAGACACTCAAAGATCAAGTTTCAAGAAATGAGATAAAATCGAGGCAAAGAATACCAAAATCTTGAAATCATCATCAAGGAAGAAGCAAAAAAAAACCCTAGAATCATTTCCGAGATCATCACTCATCCATCATCTAAGGAGTGGAAGCTTTTTCAAAATCTAAGGAGGTCCAGTTCAAAGAAAATTGTCATCAATATTCAAAAAGGGTTGTAAAGTAAGCTCTCTCTCATTAAATCAAAGGTTCACCCTTTACTCCATCAAAATAATCTCTCTCTCAAAGAGATCAAGGATTAGTCTTGTAAATAATTTATCAAGAAGTAGTCTTCTACTATCTATATCACTATCAAGATTAAGGAGGAAGAAAGTGGAGAAAGAAACATCTAATCAAGTAGGTATATGAATTAATCTAAATTTATTAAAATGTATTTTTGCAAGGAGAGAAAAAAATTAGTTGGGCCTTTAAATTTTCTTGCATGGAAGAAAAGAACAATCCTAAACCTTATCGAGAATGAATTCGTGGATCACATAAAAGGGTCAATAACCCAACCTCCCAAAGAATATACTCAAGCACTTGCTAAATAAATGAAAGAGGAAGTGAGGGCCTAGAGGATTCTAATAGAATCCATCAAGGACTTTCTCATCCCATATGTAGCAAAATTAGACACTTCAAAAGATACATATCACAAATTGGTAGATTTGTTTTCTGTAAGTACTGCAGGAGAAGTTATCTCTCTAAGGCAATAAATCTACAAATAAAATATATCAAGGGAAGAAGGAATAGCCTCATATTTCATGAGGATTTTAGAAATATGAGATCAGCTTCAATATTTGGGTGAAATAATGTCTGACGGAGAAATGACCATTGTAGTATTAAATGCACTACCAGAGGAATGGGGCAACTTCACTTCAAGTATTTATGGGAAGAAATAAGCCACTCCTTTTCAAGATTTATCGTCATGAAGCAAGATCAAAGAAACCAGACTAAAGGAAAAAACTAATGTAGGATCAAACAAGCAAAATCAAGCATATGCTGCTATGACAAAAAGAAAAGGAATGTTTGATAAATTTGTTCCTTAGAAGAAAAAGAAGAACATGGCTAAGGTTCAGTGCTATGGATGTCAAGAATATGGGCATTATAGGAGAGATTGTCCTAAACTTAAAAGTGACAATAACAAGAGAAATAAAAAAGAAGACAATATTACCGAAGAAGTGGAATAACCTAAGATGAAGAAACCTAAGAAGGAGGAAGTGAGAGATCTCTACTATGATTGAGATAATCCCCTTCACTAAAAGTACTCTTCATGTGTGTAAATTATAGCTATCAAGATAGGAAGCATTATTAATAAGATAGGATGCATCATAATAGAAAATGGCATCATAGTAGAAGCATTAGAAGTAAGAGCTCGTGACATAGGTAACATGAAGGATGTTTGGAACAAAATCTATGGTAGACAACTATGTAGGATATAGCTCTTAGAACCTCATTGAAAGTTCAAGTGATAGTTATAAAGAAAGAAGTCATCTAGGACAAGGCTCATGATACATCAGTCAAAAGGTAACATCTACAGGATAAGGATATGCAAGATCCTCGAGATTCTCTGATGGAATATTCATTGTATGGTTCATCGATCATGAGGGGAAGCAAGTATTTCATCAAGAACTCCAAACTTGTGGAACTTATAGAATGATGTTACAATGACATAACAAAGAAGAAGACCAAGGGAATGAAACCCATTCATTCAATGGAAGTTGTTGTAGGAATTTTGACCCAAAGGAAAGATGAGGTATGTATGCTTACATTGGATATTATGGAAGTCATGTCATATGGTTGTAGATATCATGAACTAATGCTCTATCTTAAGAGCATGATCAAAAGAAAGGATCTCCTTCCTCAAAGGGATACAGAAATGCATGGATCACATATTTAATATATGAAATCAACATAATATGTCCTCATATTGAGCATGAGGTGGTTGACTGCAATTGAGGAACTCTGATTGGAAGCTCCTGGAAATGAAATGTGTGAAGAAAGGAAGGAAGAGATCATGAAATATGCAACAATGGTAAAGGCACTCAACATCTGAAATACCAAGAATATTTGACTATGATATCTCCCTGAAAGATATGAAGACTCTGATGGAAGTCTAGAAAGGATGGAGTTCCTTGACTATACATATCTTTAGGAGATGTGTCAACATGTATGTAAGATGTTGATGCCCACCAGAAGATGTCATGATAAAATACCATCACAAAGGTAATTGTGATTTAAGTGTTCATTTCTTATTTTTGAACAAGTATCTGGATAGCTTATGTAGGGCTGCCAAAGGAAGAACTATGGATATCTTCCCCAAGGATCATGAACAAGGATGTCAGATCCTTTTGAATAATATAGTATGAAGAAGGAAGAATGATATGGATCAAGGCCAAATGTAGACTGATGGATCTATTTTTGATAAAAGCAATGATGACATGACTAACTCATTAATGAAAGTGATGGATGGTGTATACCCTATGAAGAAGTTCCAAAAGATGAAGACTCCTTGAAAAATAAATTCATGACGTCAAAGGAAGGATCTCTTCAAGAAGTTGGTTATCCCATCATCTCTACCAAAGGATATGCTATAGGTCCCTAATTAAGAGGGCACCTAGACACAAGTTTCTTACTTGGAAGAAACTTGGAAATTCCTAAGCCAAGAGGGAGCTTAGGTACATTCCTTCTATAGGAATAAGTAAATTCATTTATTGGAATATATATGTCCTCCCTAATTGAAATGGAAAGATAGACACCTCATTCTTGTCTTCACTTGGGAAGATAGAATGGAGGATTGGGTAATCATCTAGAATCTAATGCTCTTTGAGGATGAGATAGGGAATCCAAGACAAGAGTAGTCATAGAGGAATGATATTCTTTGAGGACTGGGAATCCAAGATAAGAATAATCTGGGCAGAACACACCCTAAGAACTCAGGTGGGGTATGTTCCGAGAGAGACAATGATTAGAGTGTCTATAAATCATTGGTATCACCAACATGGAGTTTAGATATTGTGGAGAGATAGATTAGTTAGTCAAGGAATTTCTATGTGAGAATGTTCGTTGATATGGTGCTATACAGATGGATTACCAATCTGATTCTTCTTATGAAGAATTCTTTAGATTGATAATGATCAAGTACCATTATGAATATCTCCCAAGTTAAGAGGGAGTATTGAAAAGTGTAACTAGGTTCAGTATTCATAATGAAATGTAATTATTATTTTGTGTAATAGATGAAAAGAAGAAAAATAAAATTATTGTAATGCTTGCATCATGGGTTTCATGAGAAAGAGATTTTATTTTTAGTTGAGGCTCCCATTGAGAGCCCTTAGGTATATTTTCATATAGTCATAAAAGTCTAAAGAGTCATTGTCATGTAATGAAGACATGTTACACATTCTAAAGAGTCATATTTGTCATTGTAAGTAACCCTCTAAGACCTTGTCACTAGCCCTCACTCATGTCAACCTACTATGAAGGGATAATACTAGAAGATGAAGTCAGCCTACTCTAGATATCATGTCGGCCTAATGGACACGAAAAAATGGCTATATATACCAGTGCTTGACCTCACTTGAAGGAAATCAATTTGGTGAAGAATGTCTAAGAAGAAGTGAAAAAAATCATGCTAAGAAAGAGCTTCTATATCAGCGAAGGAGGAAGAGAAGATAGAGAAGGAGACAGTCATCATTGGAGGACTGTTTTTGGGTGAGATTACCCTCACACGTGCGAAAAAATTTAGGTCCGAAGTTGGAAAGGATAGACTGAAGTTATGCAGTCATACAAGGGTGATCTAGTTTGGGAAAATAATTTGCTCAAGGAATCTAAATAAGGAAGTGAAAGGAGTCTCCTTCTTGAGGAGACTATCTAAGAAGTAAAATTCTTCTAGGGTTTTTTTTGTAGGGTTGCAAACCTACAAGAAGATGTCGAGAATCTGAAGGAAGCTAAGAAGAGGAAGAGGAAGAGTAGCATTCAAGAGGATACTAGTGACTTGGTCTTGGGAGGACTCTAGTGTCAAGGGTCTTTGTCATGGTCCTGTATTCGTCAATTGAAGGTTCTATAAGAATAATTTTGTTTTGATTTTCCTCTCAAAGAGTGAGAGGTTTTTTCCCTGGTTGACAAGCCTATACATTGTGTCTCTTATCTCTTTATTGTTCATGAATTGGTAATTGTATTGATGAAAATAACGCAATAATAAATCAAGAGGAGAAGATTGTAATCAATAAGTAAAGATACTATCACAAGCAATTATCATAAGTAGAGAAATCACCTAACTATTGATGCCCTATATTTCTCAACATAGTTCTTCATGATGAAGAAGTGTGCTTTAGAGGAAAACTTGTTCAAACAGGGTGCATTTTTCAAGGTTGATCAGGCTTCCAACTCAAGAAGTATGCTCTACCTATTGAAATCTGAAAAACAAGATTGAACAACAAGATTTTATGCTAAGATGAGAAGAAAAAAAATATACAATGCTTTATAGTCATTGTCGCATTCAAGGTGGAATATGAAAGGTTTGAATAATATGAAGAGTTTCTACATGCAAAAATATATTAACACTTGCAACATGAAGATTTAACATAAACTCCAATAAAAAAAAATGAAAAACAGAGGATCGACAACAAGATAAGTAAGAATGACATTGAAATCATGAAAGGAAATGAAGATATTTGGCATGCAAAACTTACTTATTACATTGGTTGATGAAGAGACTCTTGATTCCCAGTTGTGCGTCCAACTCAGATGGAATGATTATGCAAGAATAATGATTAACTGAGTTTCCTTAAATAATATTACATGCAAAACTAATTCATTCATGAGCACCACTTGTCGTTGCATGAAAGGATTAGTTAAGAGAAGTTAAGTGGGCTCCTATTTTCTAGGAGGGTGCCCACATGCAACAACATGGAACATGCATGCATCCAACAAGGTCACATGTCTTTGTCATAAAGGAGTGCACTCATGGAGGGCATACTTGTTCAATATGAAGGAGTGCGCTCATGGAGGGCGCACTTCTTCAACCCGAAGCAGTGTGCTCAAGTTGAGCACATGTCTTCACCAACTTGAAGTGTGATTTTTCTTTTATGAGTATTTTTCTTACTTTTGTTTTCCTTTTCATGCTTTTGAGCATTTTTTGAAGTGTATGCATGGTGAAAAGGAAAGTTTCTAAGTAAAGAAAGATCATGAGTTCACCTAACCATGGATTAACTAACTCAAGCCTAATGGTTAAGTGACGAAACATAGGAAACATTGACTTAGGAGTACGTGACATAAGGAGAAAACACAGATAACAAATTAAACAACATGACAACTCAAGAGGGCTTGAAATGATAGTTATTGTAGGCTCCAAAATTGACATAGGCAAAAATTTTGGAGGGTCGTTGTCACAACGAAAACAATATATGAAAGATAAAGTTATACAATATCCATCATGGACCCCTAAAATTTGAAAAAACACTAGAACATCACACAGAAACACATACATAATTTATATTTACTATAGAGTGACCATAGAAAAAACCACCTAATAAACTCAATAAAATTCATTTGGATTTCCTAAATGTGTAGTCATTCTTTCATTAAATTTTCATCACTATGTCAAGTTTAGTAAGAACATGTACAGAAATAATGTGACAAAAATTGGCATTAATATCATTATGTTTGTCACCCAATGACCTACATATTAGAGATTGAATATGTGAATTTTCAATGATCAAATTAATAATTGAAGAAGAGGTAGCTCACACCATTGATACTTATATTAGTATTGCTCAATACTAGTTAAGTTACATTTCTAATTACAAATACTAAATACTTGATTATTTTATGATAGATATAAAAAAAAATTTAAGTCAAAGACCTCAACATTTCATAAAAAGACTTTATGACATTTTTTATTGACCCAAGAACCAAAACACAACATCATATCACAAGGAAATATGTTTTCATGGACTGCTGCACTTACCAACCATTTGTAGACAATTGGATGGATAGGTGGTTCATGGTATTTGATAAATATCCCTACAATAATATGGAGGTTCCTTTGTGTTTCATTGGAAAATTATTCATTGAGTCTATTTTAGGTCGCCATCTCAACTTCTTTGGCCCTTGTGAAGACCAAGGGGTGGGTAGCGGGTCTACACAAGATCAATAGAATATTAATTGTGACCCATTTCTAGGCCCTTATCCTACTAAGTGGGCTTAACCCCTTACCCAAAATTCTCCCATGGAAGAAAACATTAACTTTACCCAATCATCCATATCCACCTTGACACATATCTTGCAGCAATGTAATACATATGTATCATAATCCTTCCAAGAGGGACCTTCAGGGGATGTTGGGGGAGGGGTTGAGCCTTTAGTCCCTACACTAGAGTTTAATGAAGAGATACCACATGGGCATACTAGGAGTTCCCATCTTAGTTCATTTAACTCTCACAAATACTTGAGCTATGGATAGATCTATTATGAGTTGATGGATGCAAATCAACATCCAATTTTCGTTAAGGAGATCATACTGTCTCTCTCTCTCTCTCTCTCTCTTGCTATATATATATATATATATATATATATAGTTATTTTTTCTATATCAAACTATATTATGTGAACAATTGCTACACTTAGTATCAAACCCCTGACATTGACATATGCATCAATGTTAGTTTCCACCACTAATTCTATAGTAGAAATAGCCTTTTTGTCTAGTTTAGTACACACATAAGTATGGTAGAATTTTTGTTAAGCTTATTATTATGGTGTATATGCATGAAAGATTATGGATATGTCGGATCTTCAATATTTTTTGGGTACACATTTGAGAAAATGTATGTCTTATTAAAATACAAGTTATGATTTTTTTTGGGTACACATTACATTATGATTTATGCCATATTAAAATTTTGAAATTTGATTAGGTGACACATCTTTGTAATTTATACCACATGGGTAATGAAAATTGAGTCTATAAGGTTTATATTGAAATACACTTCTATTTGTTTAAGTAATACACACAAGATATGTCATCATCATCTCACATGGACATGCTATCATTGAGTCCATACGTTATTACTATGATCTACTCCCTATCTCTTGAGTTTCCGATTATCCTCCATGTGGCCTAATGCCATGTCATCCTTCAAGCTTGTTATTCTACCTATTCATGGTACCATAATGCCTCTTACTAGTAGTTGTGACTCTAGCTTTCAAAATTTCCTCCATAACCATTTCATTCTTGGGCTATATAAAATTGCTATACAAATAAGGATTCACCATTATGGGACCTTTGGTTTCAACTCAACAACATGTTTGATTTCCCTCTTGGGTGGATGTTTTCATGTGTGTAACATATTATCCTATAAGATAAGAATTTATGCTTTTGAAGGTAGATAGTTGTACAACATAGGTTTGTTGAGAAATTGTTTCCATCCAAATAATATGAGAAATTCATGAATTAAAATGATCCTTGTTAAAAAATATTCGTATTTTTTTAGTCCATGCTCTAGATGATTTTAGTTTGAATGTTCATATGTTGCACAATGAATACTAACTTGGTCTTTCTTAACCAAGTATGCATTTCCACTTTGTTGCAATAGTTATCTTTTGTGTTATAATTGTGACCTTCATTTAAGGTTTAGATGATCCCATTTCTCCTCAACGTTTTGATTGTAGAATGAAGAATCATGGCATATTAGAAATTTTTATTGCACCACATACCACATTTCTTCTATAAACTTTATGAAAATTTCCTCCAACTCTTTGCTAGTCACCTATTATTTGGATTTAATCCTCAACAATAACTATTATTATTATTTTTTCCTTTTAAAAAGAAAATAAAAATAGTTAAGCTTTGATACCAAACCATAGTGTTTGAGAACCTAGACTAGAACAATTACTAAAACTAGGTAATTAAATAAAATATAATCAAAGATTAAGATATAGAGGCAAGGAAAAATGAGGGAATTTTATCATCCAAGGGTGTCTTGCATCTACAAATTTGAGTAATACAAAAATATGTCTCAATAAATACCATAAACTAGTTAGTTGTATCAATAAAATTATAGGAGAAACACATGAGAGGGGAGAAATCTCTATTTATAACACTAATAGTGCAAAAACTCTAACCTAAGAAATATGTCACTAATTAAGTCCCTATGCCCTTATTACATTAAATCATTATTTTTACAAATATAACAAGCGAAAGCATTTAAGCATGTAAATGTAAATAACTCATGTACATAGAGTGTAATATGCACCAAGGATAGTTTAGGTAGATACACAAGTTTATATATATATATGATTGAAGATATGAAATATCTCTCCGAATATTTTGTAAGATAAAGAAAGTAGAATATTTATGTGAAATATCTAGTCAACTTTTACTATTTTTAGAATTAAACTCTTCTAATTATCTTGTTTCAATTACTCCTAAAAAAATATGATAATTATTCATAAACTATTGTTTTGTAGAAGGTATTTTTGAAATGCATGATGTACTTGTATAAGCAGATAGTTGTTGTGTTTTTAAATTTTGTTTTAAAAAGTGATGAACAATGCTTACTTGGGATGGATATATCATCTTATTCCTAGGTATCATGTGTTGAGTTAAATCTTATTTTAATGTGAAATTGGATATTTAATTAGGTCGATTTTCATATTTTTGTACTAAGAAAAATATTATAAAGGTGTATGAATGCTAGTTGATTTCTTGTATAGACACTACAATATACTACCTTGTTGTCTAATCACCATTTCTCCATTTTTCACATCATTTGTCCTAGGTTACATGGAAAGTATAGTCCTTGACCACACTACCTTAACACTTAGGATCTTATTCCTCCCAAAGGTACTTCTTGTTGGGTATGTGTTATATTCTTTTCATAACTATCCCCACATGCAATTCGTTGCATCAAGAATAATTAGGAAATCATGGGAGGGTGGCGGGGTGGTAATCCTACTCTAGAGGCTCAAAGGGGTTTGTCACACAAAAATCATCATATGATTTTATGAATAAGTTTCCATCGAGATGTTTTATCGACCAAATTTTAGCATTATGGTTTTTTCCTTCAGTGGTTTCATAGCACATGATTTTGTGGTCCTTGGTAATGTATATCCAATTAAGGAACTATGGTTATATTCTAATCTAGGATTAACTAACTAAGGGTTTATATTATATTGTAACATTATAAATACATAATATACTAAAAAATATTTCTAGTTTTCCTAGTTTGAGTTTCCAGGGTAAAAGATTTGTGTTAAATATGTGTATGTATGTGTGCCATTGTATGTAATTTTTTTGATAAAGAATATAATTACATATAATTAACTGTATAGGTTTTAAACCTACATTTTGGTATTATATCAAATTTTTCTTAAAGGGGATGCCTTTATGGCTAAGCTTTTGCCTCGATCCCATGGAAAATCTTGTTATAATGGGAGATATATGGTATTGATTCTTGTGGTGAAAGGAAATGGAAATAAATTCAAGTATAGAGATCGAGAAATTTAATGGGCATATTTTTGAGCTATGGAAACTAAAAATGGAAGATATTTTGGTGGGAAAAAATAAGTGATTCATTATGGATCTGAGTAATGCACCTATGGGGATTCCAATAGAATACTGGACCAGGTTGGATCTGAGAGAAAGGAGAAAAATATGGTTGTGTCTCTCATATTCAATATTACTATATGATTTAGGATAAGCTACAATAAAGACATTGTGGAAAAATTTATGGCTTTAAGTCCATATTGAAAAAATTCTTTGTGTGGAAGAAGCTAGATAACCTAGCATGAAGGATGGAGACTTAGTGACATAGCACTTGAATGCCTTCAATACTATGGTAAGTTAGTGATTATTTATTGATATTAATATTTTAGATGAAGATAAGTGTATCAATATTTTGTGTTCCTTACCAAATTCAAGGGAAATTCTCATTGTTACCATAGATATTAAAGTCACTACTTTAAGTTTTGAAATTTTTTTCTCATCTTTATTATGGAAGGATGTGAGATGAAAATCGTGGAAAGTTAGAATGAAAATTATTTATTTATAACACGACACTCTAAAGATAGAAATAAAAATAAGTCCCCAAGTGGGATATTTAAATCTAGAGGAAGATCTAAATCTCTAGGAAAATTCATAAAGGTATGCTAGGGATGTCAAAAGGAAGTGCATCACAAGAGACATTGTAGATCTAATAGTGTTAAGAAATGGAGATGATATGATGATGGTCCTTATACATAAGTAAAACCCTCCTCAAATGAAGAAGGGGATGTGTAATTTTTTTCTTCAAGTACCTATGTACTTCATAAGTCATGTCTAGTTGACTCAGATGCATCTTTTCATATGACTCCTCACAGAGAGTGTTTTTGTGAGTATGAAATTTTTGATGGTGATGATTGTTTCCTAAGTGAATAATCGACAACTAAAATCATAATATTATGAAAATTCAATTTGAAACTCATGGTTGGAAGGATTAGAACACTCCTTGGTGTTCTACACATTCCAAGGCTAGCTAGAAATTTTATGTTTGTAAGAAAGATGAGTGATGCAAGTGTAAAAATAATGTTTGGAAAGGAAATTTATATGATGTTTTAAGGAGAAATGGTATTGTCGAGGGGAGTTTAGATTGGAAATTTATATAAGCTACTAGGAATAATTATTAGTGGCAAGTGCAATAGTTCTGTAGTTCTTCAAAGTGTAGCTAAATAAGGAAAAACTCCTCTAATCTCTAGAGAAAATACTGTGTTGTGACATCAAATATTAGGACATATTGGAGAGAAGGGCCTTCAAGTACTACAAAATAAAGGTCTAGTTGAAGGTATGCCTAATTTCTCTATAGATTTTGATTTTTTCAAACATTGGTTATTCAAGAAATAAAATAAAGTAAGATTCCCCTTTAATACTACAAGCGCATAGGGCGTGTTTTAATTGGTGAAAAATGATGAGTTTGGACCTATGTTACTTGCATCACCAGGTAAATATGTCCACAATTTCATGTATACATGTGATCTGAATTGGATCATTATATCATTTTTCATCCATCTTGATGCATTTGGAGTGGAAAAAGTGGAGGAATTAGCTCACAAGACCATTTTTACCGGCAAGACCCAGTTTGACAAAATGGGGTCTGAAACCTTTTGGGAGCATTTTGAGGCATCAAATGACATTTTTGGGGGTAAAAAATCATTTCTTGAGCACACTGCCTTTTCACATTATTCTACACATAGAGATATTTCCAACGGCTCAAGAATTGCGTCAATTAGAGTCTGTATGCAAAAGTTATGCCACTCAGAAGTTGACCATCCTGTTTTCACACCTATAGTTCGAGAGGATGCCACGTCAACCCCCATTATTCATGGAAAAGGGGCTAGCCACTTTTTTTAATGTAAAAGAATCTAGAAGATTCTATTTTGTAATTCTAGTTAAGAGTTGATGTAGTCAAACTTAACCACTAGTAGTCTATCGGGTTGTGTTATAACTAGGCCACTAGGAGGTAGAGGCATTCTATTCTTTCGAGAGAATTTTGTCCCATAGTTGAAAAAAGATAGCCAAGAGAGATAGGAGGTAGAGCACACGGACAAGATCTGTGTATTGTAGTAGCCCACGGACCACAAATATTATTTCTTTGTATTTGCAGCCATATTTCTAGACAAAGAAAGAGAGTGAAGCGACCTCACCTTCCACTTTGGGTTTCTCCCGAAAGGGTTTCCCAGAGATCGTATCTTGTGTATTATGTGTGTGTGAGATTATTGTTTGTTCTCTACTTTTGTTCTTGATTTAATTTTACATGCATGCACTAATTACAGTTAATTTTGCAGATCTAGAAATTAAATAAAACTTTAATAGTGTAGAATATCAGATTTTTAATATAATATTATCAGATCTATTGTGATGAACCATCTGGTGGAATATCCACGATAATTTACGGATCATTTCATATTAGAGCAGGTTTATTTGGGTATTTTACATGGATTGTAGGGATCTAGATTGGCAAGGCTGAAAATCGTAAACCCCTAATCATGGGCGACGAATATGTAAATGAACCTCGTGATCCTGTAGAGTGAGGTTTTCAGGGCTCGAAGAACAAGTCACGGATATAAACTACAATGTAAACCTTATCATGGCAACCCTAAGTAATAATCTCAAGATATTTGGAGAAGAAGGGGGTTCAAATGCAGAGGACAAATCAAAAGGGAGATTAGGAGATCGGGAAGACACAGATAACCAACCGAAGAAATAACCTAGAAAAGATCAACCTAGTTCGAGTACCATGAACTAATCCATGTTTAAAGTGGAATAAAAAGTCGATATCAAGCCATACCACAGTGAGATCAATGTTCCAAAGCGGAACCACTAGTTTCGACAACTGGAAGTTTATTTCAGTGTCCATAAGATCGAGGAAGGGTAGAAGATCTCATTTGTGCCACTAAAATTGGAGGGCCATGCACTAACTTGGTGGGAGAGCCATACGAAAACTCTGAGGTTGGAGGGAGAACCTCCAGTGACTAAGTGGGAGGATTTCAAAACCCTCATTAAGTCATATTTTTATCCCATTGGGTATGTCGAAGACCAATGCAGCTGGTGGCATTACTTAAGGCAAAAGTCGGGCCAAAGCATGAAAGAGTACACCACAGAATTCATAAAGATGGCTATAAGGTTGGTTATCTCTCCAAAATACCCAGATGTAATCATCAAGTATTTTGGGGGTCTACACCACCATCTGCGTGAGTAAGTGATATTGTTCAAGCCCAAAACTATGGATGAGGCTTGTGTACAGGCACAACACTTGGAGAACATAGGCCTGAAAAGAGCACATTCAAGTGGATCGAAACAAAAGGAGCAACACAGTGCTTCTAAGAATGTGAAGAAGAAGAAAAAAGGGGGAAAATATAAAATTATGGAAGCCACACCACATCAATGCAAAGATCCTAGAAACCACTACAACCATTGCAACATTGATGACCATATAGAGGAGAAGTGCTGGAAGTGCTAGAAGTGAGGAGAAGAATAAGAAGAAATATAATAAGAAGAAGAATCTCATGGTCCCTGATTCGAGCAACCAAGTTGAAAGAAGCTCCTACATGGATGAGAAAATCCTTTGTACATCAGTGCAGAAGGAGATGAATCTCAGTAGCCTCTAGTACATGAAGGGAAAGAAATGACCAAACTCTTCCATGTAAAGATACAGGTCAAGAAGATGAATATTGATGCTCTGTTTGACTCAAGATCATAGGCAAATCTCATTGCGGCAGATCTAGTCAAGAAGATGGGGCTGGAAGTTCATGATCATCCAAACCAATATCCATTGGGATGGGTACATAAGGATGCATAGATGAAGGTGAAAAAACAATGTAAAATTATATTTGCTACAAATGTTGATTTTATTGATGAAGTAGATCTGAATGTGGTTCCCCATGATGTATGTGGATTCATGTTTGGGAGTCCATACATGTACTTTCATGATGCAATATTCATGAGGAGAGATAACCAGTACGGGCTCATCAAGGATGGAAAATCATTCATCATCAACGTGCACAAAGGCAAGTCGAAAATTTCACTAGTAAGTGCCAACCAAGCCAAGAATTTGATCAGTTCCAGCAAGAAGTATGTTTTATTTTTAAGAGAAATTCATTTTGTAGAGGAGTCAATAAGAGGCAAGGCATCCCTAGAGGGGTTTACTAAGAAATAAAAACAAAAATTGGAGGATTTTTTTATAGGACTACAAGAACATGTTCTGAGACCCTAAAGGGCTTCCCCCTAAGAGAGAAGTGGAGCACGAGATCCAGCTACTACTAGACTCTGCATTACCAAATATTGGGTTGTACAAGAAATCTGTTAGAGAAGCAAATGAGGTGAAGAAACAGTTGCAATAGCTACTAGAACAAGGTGCCATTCGACCGAATACATCACCATGTGGGTCACCCATCATCATTGTACCAAAGAAGGATGGGACTTGGTAGATATGTATAGATTATAGGGAATTGAATACCCCTTGCCCAGGATAGATGATCTTCTAGATTAGTTGCAGCAAGCAGAGTATTTCACCAAGATGGACTTGAAGTCAGGATATCACCAGGTTCGAGTCAAAGAAGAAGATACATGGAAGACTGCCTTCAAAATCAGGAACGATTTGTATGAGTGGCTAGTTATGTCATTTGGCCTATGTAATGCACCAACTACATTTATGAGATTAATGAATGATGTATTGTGCCCTTTTATAGATTCATTTATTATTGTATATTTGGATGATATACTGGTATATAGTGCTACCTGGGAGGAACATATTTCACATTTGACACAGGTGTCATGCGGAAAGAGTTATTTTTGCGGACAAACCTAACCTCCCTAGGAGTCTAAGACTCTCTAGTGACAAACAAACCAAACAAGAGCAATCCTTCTCTAAACATACATTATTCTATGAGAAACCAAGTGTTTTCCGATCTTACCTTAGGTCCAACGCTTGTTGTAGCAGTCCAGCCTTGCTGATCCAGATGAGCTCCTCCTTCACTTTGAGACCTGCATACACTAACAAAGCAAACGATTACATAACACCTGAATAATTCATAAAACAAAGCATATTCATCACATAGACCAAGGAGTACATGAAATAATTCATTAACAACAAATCATTGAGAAGAATGGACCTATTTGTATTAAGGAAACAAAAAAGGAACCATTACAACCTGAGCCTTGGTGTTGTGCAAGCTCCTCCCAGGGTCCAGCAAGAGATTTCCTCCACTTTGACAAGCTCACCCACTCCCACTATGGCAACAAGGAAGGATAGTGATCTCTCCTCACAAGTCAACAATGGAAGTCCTAATTCCAGCAGCATTTACCCTTTAGAATGTTCAGCTTTCAACCTTTTTTCTCCTTTGGCCCAAGGCCTGTATTTATAGTATTCTAGAGGAAGTTATTCAGTTCCAACATCAATGGGATACTCCCTCTTTTGGATGGGGTAGCTCCTCTCTTGATGGGATAAGTTCCTCTATCATAGGGATGCATGAACCATCTAGAGGCGCTCAATACACGTCAAACACTCTTCTAGTAAGCTCTAGAAGTGACCACAAGTAACTTTTTTAAGATGAAACTCGCGCCTTTTGACCTTTACAGGAGTACGCACCCATCCCTTGACTTACAGAGCATACAATTACGCAGGTATAATGAGCTTGGGATGCGTACACGCAGGCAAGGTAGAGAGAACCTGCGTACTCAGAGATAAACATGATTTTTAATGACTTTCACTCTTTTTTGAAGTTTGACATGGAGAGCAGAGGTATAAGGCTTGACAAGGAGGATAATATGACTATTGATGGAGCCATATTAACTGCAGATAGTCATGGTGACAAATTTCAGTGTAACACTAGCTACAGATGGCCTATATGTATTACAACAAGACTACGTAAATGTCTCATCAACTACAGGTGACTTGAATTCGAGCGAGATGTTTTCAATAGAACCGTTAACACGGATGGCTGATCCAAGTTAATGCTGCAATAGAAATGTTGGATTTATTGATTAACCTCGAAAGAGTAGATGAAGAGTCCTATTGCTTCTGGGTATCATATGTTTGACTCCACCTTTGACTACGATCTTCAGCTTTCTTTCTTATTGATCTGGGCTGAGTGACTAGGATAGAATCCATGTGGAGATGATTCTAGAGATGCCCATGTGGCTAATTTCTTCATTTGACACCTGGAACCTGCTAGACCATGGAAGTAGCTACAGAATACAAAGTTAGCTACAGAATAGGCTGCATTCTGTAGCTAGTTTGCAAAAATTTATTCAAATAGAGACAACATAGAAATATAACATGTCAACCATTTAATGCCCTCCTTAAGAAAAAACCTATCAGTTATCATTGATGGGGATCTGTAATCTTATGGAAAAGTAAGGGAAAGAAGTGAGAAAAGCTATCAAGGAGAGGGTAATTATGAGGTTCAATTTGTTGTCGTAACCATGAGAAGAAGGCAGGCTTATATGACATATGTTGGCCCCTCGTAATCCTAGGTATCAATGCACTCCAACGGACCATCTGTGGGTCTCGTGGAAATGATGGTTCCACCTCAGTAGGTTAGTAGTGAAATAGTGGGACCCGCTCCAAAAAGAAGACCACTAGAATAGAACCATAGCAGAACTGCTTCAAGTTTCCCACCTTGGCTTTTGATAGTTGGTGCTTCATGTTTACCTTCATGGCTTTCGCCCAGTTGAAGATAATCGGTGTCATACAGTGGATAGCATACTAAAACTTTGACTTGTTGGACTCATGTTGTGCTTGAGACCTAGCCACTCTGTTGATGGTCAACAATATCACTTTCAACACAAGATCATGAACAATCATGATCTCTATCTTGACGCTCTTTGATTTTAGTGCTTCTGGGCAGTGTTCCGCAAGTAACATTTTCACACTTGCCCCAATAGGCCTGGAACCATATAGATTGACTAGTTCCCCTCTTCAGAATATTCATGTGATGAAATAAATTTTGGAAGTTTCCAACTCTAGTTCTTGGTCCCGGATCATAAAAAATTCCTGATTAACATCCTAGAGACTGATCATATACCGTAGCAATTCGGGTTGAGCCCGCAGACTTGGTGTGAGGAAGAATTTGAGGGGCCCACAATTCCTTAGGGTATTCAAGCAATTTGGGTCTCCCATTCCTTGTGTATCAATGTCCTCATGCTCGCATTCCTTCCAATCAACCATTTTTCGCGATGTTTTCCCTACAAAAACCATAAAATCAAGTCAATAATCATCCTTGGCTAGAGAAATTTCGATCAAATCAGAGAAATTGGGAAACAAGTTGAAACTTTTGTGTTCATGGTGCCAGAACGACTATTTTAAAAATAATAGAACTAATGGTGCATTTGACAATGTTAATAGCCCCCTATCAGCACAATTCCATACCCGAAAATCGTGTCAACTGAGGGCAATTTTTTTTTGCTAAATCCTCCTCAATAAATCTAAAAAATCGTTAAAAATAGGCAAAACAAGCATCCAAATGAAGCTAAAGGTCTCGGCTCTTACCTGCACCTGACAGATTGTCGAATGGCCTCCCGATCTCCTGTAATCTTCTCTTGAAAATCTAGGGCACAGACGGGTGAAAAATGCTCTACATAAGGTAAAACGGTAAAATGGTAAAAATTAATTACTTTTTCCTCCTTTTATTCATTTTTCACGAAATATTAGGGTTTTCAAAGTATTTTTGACCTATTTTTTCCTCAGAAATTGGATAATGCATTTACCTTTTGTGCAACGGCAGGTGACAGATTACTGATGATGGTATTGGAGTCACATTTAAGATATTTTCTTGACTCGTAAAGCTCAAATGAAAATATCACCGAGTAATTTTCCCTTTTTAACTCATAAAAGAGAATAAAAATGGGGGGTCCCCTTTTAAGCTCTTTTTCGACTCTTTAAAATACAAAAAGATTGCCAAGCTCTTGTCATTTTGAACTCATTAAAGGCTACACAATGTCGTTTACCTAGTATATGTTTACCCCTTTTCTGGGCTAGGATAAGCTATTTATGAAAAAGGTACTCCTTGATTGAAATGGTCAAGCGGTTCTCTCAAGTATCGTTTTCTACCTTTTCGGGCTCAAGGAACACAAATGTACGAAAAGTGACCATGTGGAGTTTTCTTTTCCATGTCTTTTTCAAACTCTCTAAATATGAAAAAGATATTGAGTTACACCTTTGTTGGACTCGTTGAATCATTAAAAGACATTGGATTCATCACCATGAGGGACATGAGCTTCTCCTTCCTAGGGCTCATTAAACTTACTAGGTCAGATTTGTCCCAAGGATGAAATTATAGTGCAAGCACATGCTATCCCCTTCAAGTTTGCGATTAAAAAATAATTGGGTACCTGCGAGAAATGATGGGGGAAAATGGGAAATTGTATCAATTGTATCGATAGCTCACTCTTAAACACGACACTTTCTCCTTTATGTCAGGTTGGGATATCCTCCTTTTTCTCGTTGACCTTCTTGGGTTGGGCCCTTCATGTTTGCTTTCCATTTGATCTCTGCCATGTCATCATGACCACCAATCCTATGGATCCAATAGCTACCAAACTCCGAAGTCATGTCACCAATATGTTCAAGAATTACTCCCTCTATAGTTACACTTACTCCTAATTCTATGTATCATCTGAAATCATTTCATCCCTTTGCCTCATGTCGATGATGTGGGATACATCATGGCCCTCCTTCGACACGATCGCTTTCTATCGACTTCAACTCATTATCTAGGAAGATGGACAAGAGACTCCCTTCCAATACCTTAGAGCTTGCATACCCTAATGGAAATTTCTTCGCACTTGACGACAAGTTTGCATCATTGGCTTTTGATAAGGTGATTTCACGGGTGTTCAACTTCAGCTCCTTTATTCACATTCTGTGAATGTGCTGCTAGTACCTTGAGAGCCATTGTCATTATTGGTGGTTTCTCTCGCACTTGTTAACAGTTCACATCATTGACTGGTAATAAAGTGACTTTCTAACATGTTCGACTCCAACACATTCATTCACATGTTAGGATTTGTACTATGATCAAGTTGTGTTGGAGTGCAAGACCCTGGGCTTAGATTACACAAGTCTAGGTTGCAAGGCGATGTGACATGATCATGCTGATATACATGTCTCTTTCAGATGGATGGTTGTGACCATACCATGAGTTGTTACATGTGACCCTTCTCATTATTGGATGGCTACGACCATACCTTCGTTTTGATATGATCCTCTCTATTAGATGGTTGCACCCATGCCTTGGATCCATTTACATGATCATTCTCTGGATGGTTGTGTCCATACCATGATTCATGTATCATTTTTCAGAGTTTTTAGTTATGTATATGTATCTATGCTTACTTGTGGGTTTTCCAACGATGGACTCTAGTTCTCCAAATCTACTTTTAAATCATTTCACCCCTCACTCTAGTTCGGCCTTCATGCTTTAGGGGGCATCTGGTACACAACATTTTGTCACTATCCCTGTACTCCCCATTCCATAATATTGGAGGACCTCTACAGTGAACTCTATATGCTTTCCCATCATGAAGAAACTCCCATTATGTCCCTCTTCATGTGTATAATGATTCCCTTTTACATCATTTCCCAACCTTTTACCCCAGTTTACAAGACTAGGGCTAATGACCACTTTCCTCCTTGTGCCAATTTTCAAGGATTAAAATGAGGAATAGTGTCATACGGTGCTACTGAGCCTTTTCTCAGTCATGTCAATCCTCTTTTGGCAAGTTTTTTAAATATGGATTCGAAGCTTCTAGGTCTAGAAGCTTTGTAACAGAAGTTTGGTAAATGGTTGGGTTGCATGGAGCCGAGGAAGTCAATTGGACTCCTTTCCCCTATTAGGATGGAACCAACCTAAGAGATAAAGCCTTCTCCCATGATAAGAGGAACCATCTCCCCTCTATCCAAGCTATATAAACCCCTCCTTTTACAAGCTTCACTAGTTTCAATCTTAGTATTTTTGGAGCTTGAATAATGAGCAAGACATCTATAGCTTGTAGATATCTAGTCTATGTTTGAGCAAGAATAGTGTGTTGGGTTTGGTTTGAGACTAAAGGGAAGAAGCCTTAAAACTTCCATTGTTGGGGCTATCCATGTGATGCTAGAAGAAGTGTCGGAACCTAGATACATCGGAGGAGACCAACAACGTCAAGGAATTGGTTGTAATCTCTTTCTGAACTTATATGAATTCAACTATTGATTGATTTCCTACATTGAAATGTTATCTTCCATTTGATGGCTTAATGTTCCTTGACATATTAAGTAGGTTGAATGTAATTTGTATGCTATCACGTTTGTTGTTGTTGTTTGTTTTCTTATTTCAGGTATTCAAAGGAAGGAAATGAAAAGTAGCTAGAGTAAGGAATTAGGATAATCACCAAGAATAATAGTGTTCTAAGAGGTAGGCCCTCTTATTTGATTCTAGCTTAAGGAAGTTTTCCATAGATTGTTTGTTTGTGGCTAGACCGATTCTCTCGGGCTACAGGAATTGTTTGTGTCCACATTTAGAATTTACCTCCACCACACTCACACATCCAAGTCTTCAACAATGACATAGAGAACATAATATAGGGCTTATTATATTTAAAATTTTACAGTGAGTTTCTGGTGTTTCTCTGCTTCTAATAGGCCTATTTAGTACCCGAACATAATCACCAGAGAAATCAAAAGCATTGCTTCACTACTAGCATGCATGTTCAATAACTTAGCAAATTTTCTTACATTACCTCTATGTTTAGGATGTATTTCTCATTCCTTGCCCTATATTTTATATTTTCTTTCACATTCATTTTGGAATAATTTATTAAGGCATTCATTGTGGTAGGGAAAAAGCGGTATCCCAACTTATTTTACTGGAAAGAGAGGTTGTTTCTTGTTTGACAGAAACTAAAATATTTTTCGAGTTAGTTATGTCCTAATGCCATATTTCCATATCACGTCTCCAACTGTCAAGTGGATAATGAAAATACACAAATGAAATATTAGTACTAAACTAGAAACAAATTTCAAGCTAAAGATATACGTATTATGCACTGATTATAGTTCCCCACTAGTACCCAATAATATTTTCTTTCCTAATAGATTAAACTCATGTATAGATATTGGGGATGAGGTTTCAATATTAGATTCTAAATAGTATACCTCTTAATGTTACCACCACAAGCACGCACAACTATTGAATGGGATTCCAACATTTCAGAAAAGGAAAGTGAATTATATAAAGGGAGATAATGGAAGCTCTTCATGGATAGTTTATGTACATGCTTACAAAGAGCATGCACAGAACCAAGCTCAAATGATAATAAATATACATAATGCAAGGAAATGAGTGTTAGAAGAAAATCAAATATGTCGTACAATGAAATAATACAATAAAATGTAGGGAAAATGTAGGGAGTAATTTGAAAGAAAAGGAAAGGTTTATGCAATGGTATTTATTTAAATAAAGAAAGATAAATACAACTAATATCTATGTAATTCTTATGCAAAGAATGTGGAAAGTAAAACTACTTTAATAAGAAAATGAACTACAACTAAACTGAAACCCTAATCTAATTAAGAAAAGAGATTGGGCTCATGTGAAATATGATTTCTAGTGAATCCAACTGAGTTGTTACCCAATTGTAAACACAAAGATATTATTGATCAATACCCATAAAATATAATGTGCAAATGTAAGAATATTTTCCTATGTAACTTGCACAAGAGATAGAAGGTCTTGCATACTGGAAGAAAAGTGTTATAAAAAAAGTTTCTTTATCCAAACTGCAATTCTATCTTGGTAGATAAAATTCTAAAAGTAAAATCCTTGAAAACCTCTAACATTTGTGCATTCATGTACATTTCCATTCATAGAAGGCACAAGAGAAAACATAGGTCACTTATTTACAAAATATTTTTTGATATAGGATTCTTCCAAACAATCAACAATTTGATCCTGATATTCTAAATGACCTTCTTGAAAACTTTGAAATACTTGGAATCATGAACTTTCAATCAATGCATTCAAGTTATGGAAAGAATCTTGCAAGGAAGCTTAATCTAATTTTTCTTAGAGACCTTGTCAAAAGCATGAGGACCTGACATAACCATTAGCAAGAGTTAAAGTGCCTCAACTTCATAACAAGTATATGAACCTTTAAATGACGAATCATGAAACTTTATTTGTTTGTTGAAACAAACCAATGTAAGAAAACAACTATCATGAGATATACTAGTGGTTAATGATAATTGGATGATAACTTCCAATGCTAATATTTTTATCATATTAGTTAGTTAACAAATAATATTCTACATTTTCCAAAAATAAATATGAGTCAACATGAGAGGCTGCATCGATAATTTGGATTGTAGAATCTTCCTCTTCACATGCTAATGATTGGGAATCAATAGGAAGATGAACTAAGAATCCATTGGTTTCTTCCTAATAATATAATATATCATCAACTTGTATGTTATCACAAACAATGTTAGCAACATGGAAATATAGGATATTTAAAATGGTTATTTATATAATAGATTTGGAAAATCAGTCAAGATACAAGGAATAGTGAGAAAAATTTAGCAAAAACTTAAAATATTCTTTAAAAGAAACATGTAACAAATCGAATTGAAATTTCATATTAGCTTGAGGAATTAATCTGTCAATATGTAAGTTTTTCTCCACAGAATTATTAGAATATCCAATGAAACTTAGGAAAACACTTTATGACCAAACAAAAATAATTAGCTTCATAACATGCACAAGAGAGATGAGGATATGATTATTCACAAAACATTTTAACCAGGTGAAATTTTCAATCTAATGAGCACTTTTATCTTGATATTTGAAATGATCGACCATGAAACTATGCACATCCCTCAAAGATATACATTCAAAACCCTAGATTCAATATAAGAGGGATGAAATGTTATTTGTGTGAACTATAATTAACGAGACAAGATTATTTGGTGGCTTGGTGGGGCCTGACCTAGGTTTAGCGTTAGTTAGCCAAACAAATCCCTACACTACTGGCGCTTTCAACATCATCCCGCGAAGTGCAGACCGAAGTCTCACTCAAAGTAGTATGGGGGGATGCTGGAACCAAGTTTCCACACCCGAAGATGGTCGTGATGTCAGTTTTTACCCTCTGGGCCTACTTTCACACATGTTGCTAAGCCTTAGGGCTCTGTCAGTCTACCCTTTATTTCGCCCTTCAGTACCTCCGTGAAGGTGTATGATTGACCTTCACGCAACCCTGAACTATGATCCAGGTGCTTCCGCGCAGCTATGAAAACATATTGTATAGGTTCCCCAAGTTATCTTAAGTGTTTTACTTATCTTACTAATCAATTGCAGTTAGCACCGCATAAACCGATATCCTTACTTGCATTCAATTAACCAATGCAATCACATATATTCGCGCATCACATAAACATTGTAAATTAAACCCAAAACGCAATATAATCAAATGCATTAACAAGAACCAAATACACAGTAATTGTAAAATACTTCTCTTTATTGATATTTTTAAGTTAATAAAAACTCTAACCGCCCTGCGCACATAGTTGTAGGGGTTCACGCACTCAGCTATGGACTTCCACCCTAGGCCTCTGTGCACTTAGCTGTAGAGCCTCTTGTTATAGACCCATTTGGGTACATCAATCCCAACATCCAAATAAGTGTTTTAGGGCTCATCAAACCCTAATTTCAGTTGCTTCATGCCCTAAACAAGTCACCCCTTTGAATGCCTCCTTCCAAAATAGTTTCATGACTTGAAGACATCTAGAAATAGCCTCTAGAGGGACCAGTGTAGGTAAGCCCTTTTAAAGGTGCACTTCAGAGTAGTTGAGTCCATTGCCAGGGTGCTTTGTAAAGAACTTAGGCTTCCTTTCACCTGTGCTGGGCAAGATTGAGCAAAATTCACATAGGGTTTGGGGAATATTCTTATCTTTTGGATTCATCTAGAAGGTTCCCTCACTTATCAACTCCTATGAGCTCGAAAATGGATGAGGAATGAGTTAAGGTGCATCCTATCCTCTCATCCCTTCCTCCATGGAACTAATTATAAGTATGGAAAGACATTCAATGACACCATTTATGACAATTAGGGGTTGGATTATGTTGAATAGTAAGGAGATAATGCTACCATGAGATTTGGCTTTGAAGCTAGTATTCTAATGCTACAAGTTTGTCATGCTTTTGATGTGATGTGGATGGGATCCATGCTGAAGGAATGGCTTTGAATCAAACACCAATGGCTATAATTCCTTCTTATATCTAAAAAAGTTTTTGAACCTTTCTCCCATATGTTTGTATTGTTTCATAATGCTTATATGTGTGAATTTTATTCGATTCCTTTCACTTATATTCAATAGATCATGTGTTTTGATCAGTTGTTTGTTTTCTGTTGTGTTTATAGGGTACTTCTCAAGCATATTAAGTATGGGAAGGAGTGAAAAGATCTATACAAGGGAGATGGGAGGAAAGCGGAACTACACGTCGGTCTTCTTATCTTCTCATCTTATCTATTGCTTATAGGAAAAGTTTAAAACACTTTAAACTGTTGTTCTAGATACAACTACTTATCTAGGGAATCAATATTTATCCGTAGATACCAAATTATCCAAAACAAATTAGCGAATACATTGGGGAGAGATCAACTTTCCTAGTAGCTTATCCACCTCCTAGGACATTCTTGTAGACCCTACTTGTATTCATTGACTATATTTCAGCTCTTTTGCATTGAATTTTGGTCATAAATTGAGGTTAGATGACTCTTTAGTGGCCTCTCAGGAATCAGCGCATGCTTGGTCAGGGGACAATGCTCTGTAGAGCACCCTTGAGTGAGAGACAGTGCTTTGCAGCATAGTTAGGCCCTCTTTGACCTGTGCTGATCCACCTTAGGGAAAATTTTCAGCTTTGGATTGAGTTTTTTACCAAATTTCCTCTGTTTGTTTGCTTGTTGATTGATCAATGAATGTCATGTCTCGGAGAACAAATTTCTATCTCCTTGTCTAGACCTACTTTGATTTGATTGATTAATGCTTCTTAAATGTTTTCTTTGTCATTATCAATCTATAATCAAAGTTCAAATATAGTTGATTAATCTTTGTTCGAAAGAAAGTGTCGTAAACTCTTCTTTTCCTTTGAAATGGAATTGTTGCCAAAGTCTTCATTCTTATTAAAGATTAATTGATTGTATGTGCATATTTCTTTCTTTGTTCATCATAACATTAAGGGATTCAAAAAGAAGAACTTGCATCAATCATATTGTAGTTTGTGAATGCTTGAAAGGAATAGCTAGGTAAATTGCATTAGTTGTGTTCTTTGCTCTTTGTCAAAGATGTGATTACTCTATCCCTACTAGCTATGGTTTTCATTATTCAATTGAATGAGAATAATGCTTATCATATTAGTTGCATTTTAGGAATTGCAAACATACATCACGTGGTGAACCTTGAAATAAAATTCTAAAGAAGACCAACTTAAAATTTATGTGAATTTACCTAATGGAGCATTATCACCTAATGAAAAACATTTAGAGGTATAGTTTAGAGACATGTTCCGGTGTCGTAAAACAAAGTAGATGTCGCTAATTTGTCTGCAATGCATCTTGAGTGTGATGCCTCATTCCACATACATGAGTATATTGTAGCTCGTGCATGTACCTTCAAGTATATAGGGCGGTGTACACTACGTAAAGAATATAGGAATGCTCTCACTATGCAGTTTTGCATTAAACAGTGCTTATATGGATTGGGCCTCCACATACTTTAAGATATATATGGGAGGAAAAAACTAGGTTGCTATCCATCCTTAGGTAATCGATTCAACTGCCTTGTACACTATGACACACCGAACACAACATTTTGGGAGATTGCCTTCCGGGAGGTATTCTGCAGTTCACAGTTGCTTGGTAAACCTTTTTCCTAGATTATCCCTCTTTTGTTTTGTTATGTTACTTTCATTAAAATAAAATTAATTGAATGCAGATAACAACCTCCATGCTCACTCCTTAGTTGATCTTAGGTTGAAAAAGATGGTGACAAATCCGGAGTCCACTGATCAAGGAATTCCTTTTGATGGGAATCCTAGTCCTTTTCCTCCTTTTAGAAATATTGGTGCTCCTTATATGGCTACTTTTTCCTTTCCAGGATTTACCATTGGCTTGCCAGTATAGTTGTCTTCAACCTCCTTGGTTCAAAATGTCATGATTTCTTTGAGTACACCTCCAATTGGACAAAATCAATCTCCAGTTGATCCTAAAGTTGACCCTTTTCCTTCTTCCTTGGTTGTTTCTTCCTCCCATTCTTCCTCTTCACCTGGTGAAAGTATTGGTACTAGTAACCAAGTGGCTAAGAAGAAGAAGAAAGGGAAGAAGAAGAAGAAGAAGAAAATTCAAAAGAGGGGCAACCAAGCAACCATTGCTTTGAATGCAACATCTGATGAGAAATCATCCAGCAAGCCTCACAAAGTTCAATATCCATGCAAAATTTATGCGAGAAACAATCTCCTTCAAAATTATCCTGATATTCCTCAGATCTTAGAATAATGTTCTTCACGTTCACATCATCTTGTGTCATCAATATCTCGAGATCTTGCTGGTGACACACCATCAACTAGTGGTAGTAAAGTTCCTGGAAAAAAGGGTAAAGTTAAGTTTCCCTATAGGTTATGTGAAAGGAATCACCCCATTCACCTGTGTCCCTATCTGAATGAAGCCAAAAAAGTGTTGTATAACCATCCTACTTCACCACAATGACTTCCATCTAGTTACAGGAGACTCTCCCTTAATCCTTCACAAGTTGATGAATTTATTGACCAAAATCAATCATTAGCCAAACCCACTCTCTCTGAAAGTGAATCCTATGAGTCTATACCCGACCTAAATCAATAGGTCGTGGTAACAGTTGACCCAATTTCACCTTTAGCTAATCGTACCTTTCTCGAAGAGAGTGAATATGATACCACTCAATTTCTTTTTGTTTCTTCAGATTCTAATGAGTTTGGGGGAAATCCTCCCATTCCATTAAGACAGGAGGAAAATCCTCCCGCTCTCGTAACTCAAGGGGTTAATTCTCTCGTTTCTACAGTACCCCCTCCATGTAGTCTAGCCACTTCCTTTGATTGGAACTGACTGGTAGGATTTCATCTTCCTTCTTATGTGCCTTTCCAGATCATAGTACAGGTTTGTAATATGATTATATCTGGCACTATTATAGATGAAGGTGCATTTTTTAGTATCCTTGCCTCAACTGTTTGGCAAGCACTCGATTTGCCACCACTTTCCTTAGTTTCCTATTACTTTGGGAGGAAAAATCATTTTATCTCAATGTGCTGGTAGTCCCAGGCCCTTTAGATTACAATTTAATTCTTGGGTGCGACTATGTTTATGACATGGGAGCTATTATTTCAACACTCTTTCGAGTGATTTGTTTCCCGCATGAAGGCAGAATTGTCACCGTTGACCAGCTTTCATTTCTCGGTCCAAATATGGCTCCCAGTCAACCATCTTCCCTAAGTGGTTCTTTTGTACCAATGGTATCATCCCCACCACGGGTTAATTATGTGGCAACCAGTTCCATGCCTACATCAATGGATGATCAATTCCATGATGTTGTACATTAGGTGTTGGGGGCATTGGAACCAGATCTCTCCTTCCAAAACATTGTTCTCCCATCAGATGAGAACCTCTTGGAAATCATGACGTCCTATCATGGGTCGTGAGAACCAAGGATATGAGGATAGTTCCTTGTCTTATGTCAACCTTGTTAAAAAATGAAACCAAGGATATGAGGATAGTTCCTAGTCTTATGTCAACCTCATTAAAAAATGAAATATGAGGATAGTTTTTGGTCTTGTGTCAACCTCGTTAAAAAATGAAACCAATGATATGAGGATAGTTCCTTGTCTTGTGTCAACCTCATTAAAAGATGAAACAAGGAACATGACGATAGTTCATGTTCTTGTATCAAACTCATTAAAAAATGAAACAAAGGACATGAGGATAGTTCTTTTACTGTGTCAACCTCGTTAAAAAATGAAACTGGCCAATGAGGATAGTTCATTGTCTTGTGTCAACCTCGTTAAAAAATGAAACCAAGGGTATGAGGATAGTTCTTTTACTGTGTCAACCTCATTAAAAAATGAAACAAGGAGTATGAGCATAGTTGCACCTAGTGGTAAAGTTAAGTTTCCCTGTAGGTTATGTGAAGGGAATCACCCCATTCACCTTTGTCCCTATCTCGACGAAGCCAAAAAGGTGTTGGATAACCATCCTGCTTCACCGCAGTGACTTCCATCTGGTTACAAGATACTCCCCTTTTCATCATGCTAGGGGTATGTAAACCAATCTCAAGCATAGTTCTTCGTCTCAAGCTTGTGTAAAAGTGAAACTAAATTCAAGCATAGTTCTTCATTTTAAGCTTGTGTAAAAATGAAACTGAATCTAAGAATAGCTCTTCATTTCAAGCTTGTGTAAACATGAAACTGAACCAAAACATAGTTCCCTATGGTTCAAGCTTGTGTAAAAATCAACCCATTTCCATTTTTAACCTTCGTGGTTGCCATTCTATCAGCCTCTTCCATCAGATGAGACTTGGTTGTTTTCATCCCATCACCACCATCCCTTTTGCCGATCATATGCTTTCACTTGGCTGTTTTACCCTTTTTTGAGGAACAATTGTAATGAGTGGCCTTATTAGCTAGCCTCTTCACATAAATCAACATGTTTTGAGAAGTTCCAACATCATCGAAACCAGTTTTTATCCTAGACACCACTCATTCCTCAAAGTGGACTCCTCTTTAAGCTCTTTTCAGACTCTCGAAATATGAAAATATTGTCGAGCGCTTGTCCTTTCCAACTCGTTAACAAATTGGAAATGATATCTAATCAGTATAAGTTTAACCCTTTTCAGGCTGAGATAGATTAACTACGAAAAAGGAATATGTTGACCAAACATGATCAATAGGTTATCTCTCATATTGTTTTACACTTTTTCGGGCTTGAGAGATTAATTTATGAAAAAGAACTTGTTCAGTTTTCTTTTTGTCCCTTTTCAAACTCTCTAAATATGAAAAGGACTGAGTTATCTTTGTCGTTAAACTCGTTAAAACATCAAATAGCGAAAAACTTGTCCATCTAGACAAGATCAAGTTTCACCTTTGCTAGACTTGTTAAAACATCAAATAGTGATGGATTCACCCAAAGGGTGAAATTATACAGCAAGCATATGTTATCCTCCTCAAGCTTGATAAAAATAAAGAGGTACTAGTTAGCAATCACTGGGAAAATGGGAAAAAGGGGAAAACCACTTTATGGTAGCAAGTTTCTCTTGAACATGACACTTTCACTCCATCACCGTGACTATCTAGGTTAGGTTATTAGCTTGGTGGTTATCACATTATTTGGGTCAATGCTACCAATTCATTTCAGTGTCACCGACATGTTCAAGAGAAGTCATCTAGTCAAAATTCATCCTTTGCAATACCATAAACCCTCATTTTCATGACCGTCGTTCCTGAACCTTGTGTTGTCAGTCAAATTCCATCTCTAAAATCACTACATTCATTTTGTGTTGTTGATGTAGGATACATCAAGGCTCTCCTGTGACGAGTCATTTCTTGTCGACATCAGCACATTATCCAAGAAGTTGACTTAGAAACACCCTTCCAGTACCTTGGGGCTTGCATGCATCAATGGAAAGTTTCTTGCTTTCGGCAATAGGCATACATCCATGGCCTTCAACTGAAAGACTTTGTATGGTGTTCGACATCAAATCATCCATTCATACAATGCAGAATGTATTGCAATACCTTGAGGATCATTATCATTATCGGTGATTTCTCTCGCATCTATTAACAACTTATATCATTGGCTAGTAATCAAATGGTGTCTTCCCATGTTTGACATTATATCACATATTCACATGGTTAGAATCGTACTTGAGTGAATGATTGAATGAGATAGAAGACCCCGGATCTAGTTTCATCCATCGGGGCTGTGATTTCACAAGTAATAAATCATATGAACAATGGCTTTACATTAATAGTCATTCCAATCATCGATCTATATATGTAGACAATTGTTTATGTACATGTAATGAAAGTTTATAAGATAAGCATGGGTATGCCTTCCCTTAGAAATTCATGTAAAATCAAATATCATGACATATGTATTGTAATTGATGCAAGTCACCTTCCACTTCGATACCTCCTCATCACATCGTAAAAAATTTCATTCGACATTGGCATTTTTCTGACTTCATGCTTTAGGGGGCATCTGTTGCAGGTCCATTTGGGCACATCAATCCCAACATCCAGATTAGTGTTTTAGGGCTCATCATACCCTAATTTTAGTGGCTTCATGCCCTAAACAAGTCACCCCTTTGAATGCCTCCTTCCCAAATAGTTTCACGACTTGAAGACATCCAGAAATAGCCTCTAAAGGGACTAGCGCAGGTAAGTTATTTTAAGGTGCACTACAAAGCAATTGAGTCCACTACCAAGGTGCTCTACAGAGCACTTAGGCTTCCTTTCACCTATGTTCGGCGAGATTGAGTGAAATTCACATAGGGTTTGGGGAATATTCTTATCTTTTGGAGTAATATAGAAGGTTCTGTCACTTATCAACTCCTATGAGCTCAAAAATGGAGGAGGAATGAGTTAAGGTGCATCCTATCCTCTCATCCCTTCCTCCATGGAACTAATTCTAAGTATGGAAGGCCATTCAATTCCACCATTTATTAAAAAACCTCCTTCATCTTCCTATAAATTGACCACTCATCTAAGTGATCAGGGGCTGGATTATGTTGAATTGTAAGGAGATAATGTTGCTATGATATTTGGCTTTGAAGCAAGTATTGTAATGCTACAAGTTTGTCATGCTTTTATTGTGATGTGGATGGGATCCAAGCTGAAGGAATGGCTTTGAATCAGACACCAATTGTTGTAATTCCTTCTTCTATCTAATAAAGTGTTTGAACCTTTCTCCCATATGTTTGTATTGTATCATAATGCTTATATGTGTGAATTGTATTTCATTCCTTTCACTTATATTCAATAGATCGTGTGCTTTGATCGATTCTTTGTTTTCTATTGTATTTACAGGGTACTTCTCAAGTGTATTAAGTACGGGAAGTAGTGACAGGATCAATACAAGGGAGACAAGAGGAAAGTGGAACTACAATTAGGTCTTCCTATCTTCTCATCTTATCTATTTCTTATAAGAAATGTCTAAAACACTTTAAACTGTTGTTCTAGATACAACTACTTATCTAGGGAATTAGTATTTATCTATAGATACCAAATTCTAAAAAACACCTCGACCTATGCTAAGACCTGAGACCACTCAGACTCCAATGCTTCTCCTCTTACTTCATCCTTCGCTTCTTGACTACTTAGAGCTTACTTAGCTCATTGTTGGAGAGGTAAATCCCCTCTATGGATAGAGGCGATCCCTACTAGCCCAGAATGGGTCTAGAAATAATCAATCAATGCTACTACGCAAGCTCCTAATTGAAATTAAAAGGTAGGCAATGAACACCTACTTGGGTTCCAACGCTATTGTTTGATGAAGATATGTCGCTCTCACTCCTTTGCTCTGGTCAGTCACGATCCTCTACTATCCTCGTGGATGGACACCTACACACGCAAAGAGAAAAACAAACACAAGCGTGAAATCTAATAATAGCAATTATACATCAGTCAGAAAGGATGTAATTCACATTAACCATTACAAAGACAAATGAGAATGGAACCATAACAGTAGTCATCTATTATTAATCAATAACAGAGAAAGGTACAACCAATGTTCTGACGTTGAGTCCTTCTCAAGAGGGTCCAGCCAGCAAGTCTCATAAGCATTCACCCTTGGAGGTAGATCTCCCAAGGCAAACAATTCTCTCTTTCACACAAGACAACAAGACTTCACAACCTTCCTTAAGCTCTCTAGCAATCCACACTTATCACACCAACTACCTACTAGGAGCAGCACTAAAAACACTATGAATTCCACTTTGTCCAAAACTAGCTGCTCATGGTAATGGTAGAGGCTTATATAGGAGAAGGAGTCTCCATGAATGGTGGAAGGATAATCTTATCTCCAAGAAAGGTGGCTCATATGACGAACAGACATGCCATAGAAGGGAGGGTGACATTCACAAGGCCAACAACCAGGTCTGGAGTCATCTGGAAGGCTGGCTGTTAGAACAAACTCGCCCAAACAAGATCAGCGCGAGTGTATAACTGGACTGGAGCGCTAACGTCGCATCTTAATAACGGAGGAGGATATGTCAGTGCTACTTAATACAAACATAGGATGCGCTGGCTCATGAAATTCGACCAGTGCGGAAAACCCGTGTGCTTCCGCGCTGGCAGCGCATCAGTTGCACTATCAGCCGTCAGTCAGTGCGGTTATTTTAATAACAGTCACGATGATGAAATAAACTTTGGCAAAGAGGGTCATTTGGCCAGTTCAGAGAGCATGAGCATGATGGATTTGATTTCATGACACAGTAGGGAGACTGACAGGGAGACAGTGACAAATTACTGTGTAACAGATGCCCCCTAAAGCATGAAGCCCAAGAGAGTGGGACGAGTGAAATGCTTTATAAAACTGCTGAACCAGAACACGACCAGGAAGAACCTGCACGTATGTCCAACTGATATCTCGATTATATGTAGTCTAGGCATGGGCGCAGCCATCCAAAAGACATACGAAGAAGGTTTGTGGTATGGACGCAGCCACCCAGCTGAAGAGACCATGATGATAAAAAGGTATGGTCGCAGCCATCCTAAAATACTTAGGTATGGGTGCAGCCATCCATTAATGAGTCATGTAATAAAAATCCACAAAATCGCAGCCTGGTTCGCAACAGACTAGAACCAGGGTCTTGCGCTCCATCTCAACCCGAACGAAGTACAAGTCTAAGCATGTGAATACATGAGCTGAAGTCAAACATGCATGAACATCGTCTGATTACCAGCCAATGATGAAAGTTGTTAATAGACGCGAGAGGTGCCACCAATAATGACGATGGTCCTCAAGGTACTATAGGTACAATCCACGGCGTGCAAATGAATGAGCCGGTGTCGAATACCCGTAGAGTCATCCGATCAGAGGCCAATGATGAAAACCTCGCGTCGAACACGAAGAACCTACCATTGAGGCATGTAGGCTCCAAGGTACCTGAAGGGAGTCTCTAGGTCACCTTCCTGGATAATGAGCTGAAGTCGATAGGAAGTGATCTTCGTCGAAGGTGGGCCATAATGTTTCCCACATCATCAACACGAGACAGAAAGAGACAATATGTTTTGTGTGAGATATCGGGGGGAGGTTGAGTATTTTTGCAGAGGCCAACTTCTCTTGAACATATCGGCGGCACAATGATAGATTTGGCAGTATTTGAGGTCAAATGATCAGGGGTCATGATGACAAGACGATGAGCAGTTGAATGGTCAAATAGGATAACCCAAACCTATGGAGGCAAATGTGAGACGAGATGAGATGTCCCCACCCAGACACGAATGCAAACAGTGCCATGTTCAAGAGCGACATACTGCCGATGACGACGATTATGATTCCTTTATTTCCCCCACCATTTCTGGCGAGTACCCCGGTTATTTTTGGATAACAAGCTTTATGGGGATAGCATATGCTTGAAGGGCGTCATTTCGATGGAATCCGATGTCATTTAAGTTTTAACGAGTCTGACAAAGGAAGAACTCGGTGTCTTTTCATGTTTAGAGAGTTTGAAAAGACAACAAAAATAAAACTCTAGGGGTGTTCTTTTTCGTAAAGTTGTGTCTCTCAAGCTCGAAAAAGTATAAAACTATGCTCGAAAGAACTGCCCGATCATTACGACCGAGGAGTACTTTTCGTAAGTAGTGACATCGATCTGAAAAAAGTAAAAAAGTGATTGATACCACATCGTTTCGTTTCCATTAACAAACCTGAAACAACAAGGGTCCAACAATCTTTATATGTTTTATAAGGTCAGGAAAAAGAGTTAAAAAACGACCTGCCTCCTATTTACTTTTAACGAGTCAAGAGGAATAACTCGACAATCTTTTCATCTTTAAATGGTCAGAAAAGAGCTGAAAGAAGACCTCCATTTTTATTCTCTTTAGCGAGTCAAAAAGGAAAAAAAATACTCCACAATCTTTTCATATTTTACGAGTCAGAAAAGAGCTTAAAGGTGACTCGGGTATGGGTTCATTTTTACACAAGCTTGAACCATGGAGAACTCTGCTTGGATTCGGTTTCATGTTTACACAAGCT
>APFE031511220.1:84120-101986 GCA_000404065.3 Pinus taeda
CAGGTACAGTGTGTTTGGAGTGCGTACATGCAGGCAAGGTAGAGAGAACCTGCGTACCCAGAGATAAACATGTTTTAAAGTGACTTTCTCTCTTTTTGAAGCTTTGACATGAAGAGCAGAGGTATGAGGCTTGACAAGGAGGAAAATATGACTATTGATGGAGCCATATTAACTGCAGATAGCCATGGTGACAAATTTCAGTGTAACAACAGGTGTTGGAAACATTGAAGAAACACAAGCTACTAGCAAATCTCAAGAAGTGTGAGTTTGCATAGCAGTCCTTGGTGTATTTGGGATAGGTGATTGGTGGAGGAGAATTGAAGATAGATCCTTCCAAGATGGAGGCCATCATGAAATGGTCGGTGCCTACTAATGTTACTAAACTTAGGAGTTTCATTAGAGCAGCACAGTACTTGAGGAAATTCATGGCCTCATTTTCAGCGGTAGCAGCACTGGTCCACGCCATCAAAACAAGTGGCAAGATTTTCTAATAGGGAAAAGGGTAGCAGAAGGATTTTGATAAGTTAAAGAAGAAGATCAGTGAAGGACCAGTTCTGGCATTACCAAATTTTCAATGGCCCTTTGAAGTGGAGACAGATGTGAGTGGGTATGCTATGGGAGTTGTCTTGATGCAAGGAGGCAGAGCCATTTTCTACCATTCTAAAGTATTTCATGGGGAAATTCTTAACTACCCTACCTACGATAAGCAGCTTTATGACATGGTGCAAGCTCCGAAGAAGTGGAAGCACTAGTTGAAAAGAAAGGAGACAATAATCAACACAGATCACTAGCCATTACAGTACTTGTAGGCCCCGAATAAGCTACAATAGACCAGGCAATACAAGTGGATGGGTTCTTAATAGAAACTTCAATTAGATATCAAGTATAATAAGGGAAGCACAAACAAGTTGGACGATGTGCTTTCAAGGCCACCCACATCAATGATTACGTCTTTGGGGACTCTTATGCACATGGATCCATTCATCCATGATGCATACAAAGAGGCATATTCAGAAGATGAAGACTTCAAGGAGATGTATCAGTAGTTGCGAAGTCAGTGTCATGTGCACAATGGTGACAACGCCATTGATTACCATCTCCAAGATGGTTTATTCTTCAGTCTGGATAAGCTATGTGTTCCTAAAGGTGAGCGTTTGCAGCTGATTAGAGAGGCTCACACCTCCAAGGTTGCAGAGCACTTTAGTGTAGGGAAGACCATGGCTAACTTGTGGAGGTAGGTGGGTTGGACCAAGATGCAAGAACAAGTAGCTAGGTTCATAAGAGGATAAATTATTTGTTGTACCAGCAAGCCTAGCAACAAGAAACAAGGTCTATATCATCCCGTACCTGTACCTACTCGTCCTTGGGAAAGTATTTCCATGGACTTTGTGGGAGGTTTACCGAAAAATAGGAAGGGACATGACTACCTGATCGTGGTAGTTGACATGTTCAACAAGATGTGTGTTCTGATGCCCTGTGAAAAGACCATCAGTGGACAAGAAGCAACAAAATTGTTCTTTGGACAGGTCTGGGTACACTTTGGGATACCAAGGAGCATCATTTCAGATAGGGATACAAGATTTCTCAGTGCATTCTCGACTACATTGTGGGAGAATATGGACATGAAGTTGAAGAGATCTACAACATTCCATCCACAGATAGATGGTTAGTTAGAAGTAGTCAACAAGACTTTGGTGTAGCTTCTGAGGGGTTACCCCAAGAAGCATCCGAAGACCTGGAATGAAAATATGGTATATATAAAACATTCTTATAATAGAGCGGTCCACACTTCTACAGGAAAGTCCCCATTTGAAACTTGTTTTGGATATTTGCCACATTCACCTTTGGATATTGCATAAGGGCAACAAGGAGGAGTGAAGGAAGACATTACAGGAGATTCTTTGAGGCCTAAAATGTTTATAGAGAATATCAGGAAGATCTATCTATAGGTATAGGAAACACTACAAAAGTCATAGGTGAGGTATAAGGCCAGGCATGATCAGCACAGAACAGAGAAATCATTCAAGGTGGGAGACATAGTATGGCTAGAGTTGAACAAGGAGAGGTTGCAGGGGCCTAGTAATAAAAAATCAAGGCTCTAAGATATGGTCCCTTTTAGATACTATAAAAGGTGGGTGATAATGCCTATCGACTCAGTTTACCACCATATATGCGCATCTACTCATTTGTAAATGTAGAGAATTTGAAACTCTATGAGCCTTCTGTTATGTTCCTATACCAATAGGAGTCATAATTTTTGAATGGCTGAGGTCAAATTTGTAATATGTACATACCTTTGCTTTCTGCAAATGTTTTCCATATTCAAAAAATAAAAAAAATAAAAAAAATGTAAAGAGGGTATGTCCTAAAAGAAAATTCAAAGGACAAAAAAAAAAGGTCAAAAAAGATAAAAAATGAACCCCAAGAAATAAAAAAGACCATGAAAGTGTGCAAGTCAAAATGCCACTACTATTTACTTTTGATGCAGAATAAAAGATTGTGTGTAGCTTGTTACCTTTGCCACAATCCATGAAGAGTCAAAATGTTTAAACTTGACTATTTCATGTTTTCAATTTCATGCTTATAGATAGAGAATAAAATTTGACCAAACTATTTAATCTTGACAGATAATTACATTAGGTAGAGTAAATAAAAGGAGCTCAATTGTTTAATCTGAGCCCTTGGATGTAATAAGGTTAGACTTAGATAGATTATTCATGTAAAAGAAAAGAAAAATGTGTTGATAAGGGTTTGTCAGCTTAAGTGCACCCTAATAAAGATGAGTAAAAATGGTAGGATGAGTAGATGGGTAAGTAGAAGAATGGTTGCAAAATTGTGATGATTGATTAGATAAGATCATATTATTCACCTTCATCATCAAATTTCTAAATATGGATGAAAATTGAGCATTTATCAAAGTACACAAAGTCAATTGATTAACCTCCCTCATTCATTACATTTTCCATTTAACTAATTTCCAAAGAAAGTCTTAAAGTACCTAAAATCTTATGTTAAAGGGGCTCAGAGTATTTCTCTGACTTATGGAGGGACCGGACCCTCGGCCCAATAACTTATAGGTCCTAAGTACTAAAAGTCCCCACATACGCATTCACCCCCTTCAAATTCACTCATATTCCCCAACAAATCCCTTTTCCTAAGAAAAACATAAATTTCCTAGGAAAAATCATTTTCCCCTAATAAACCCCTTTCTCTAAGGGTAAAACCTTAGAAAAGTGATCACCCCCTTTTTCACAAAACCCAAAAGAACCCTTGAAGCCTCAGTATAATGTGTTATGTTAAAAAACAAACAAATGAACAAAATACCCTATACTTAGCGCTTTATTCATTCCCCGACATCATCATATTAATTTCTAATTTATATATATTAAATCTCGAAACAAAAAACACTTTCCCTGTATAGTTGTAAAATAAATCCTTATGTTAAATATCCCGCCCCAAAAAAGTTTGAAACATAAACTTTATATAAACCCTCTCTCAACAAAAAATTAATTAACCAATCTGCGGTTAATTAACATTGAACCTTTGCCAATGAAATCCTCCCCGATGCCCTTAATCCACCATAAACCCTCATTAAACTTAATCCCACCATTGTTAAATCCCATTGGCCCCCTCCATTAAACCTCGTGACAAGACTCCATCCCTATCACTGTACGATCAGACCCCATTTGATCCAATGGTTGACAATCATATCATGCTGCCTCTGAAATCCAACCTTTACTCGCTTGATATGAGTAGTTTCACTTTCCACCCCCCTACTATGTGGCACCTGATGAATGGAATCAGGCAACCTCTGCTCAAAACCACCCTAGCCTAAAGAGTGGTGCAATCAAACCTGCTTACCCCCTCCCGCTAACGACAAAATTTCCCATCTCCCGCTAAAGTCCAATTGTACCTGTCCCCTCTACACCTGCCAAAAAACAGTTGACTTTACCAATAAAACTAAAAAACTCATTGTTTTTTGTTTTATCGTGAAAAAGACACTCAGACTCCCATGCAAGTGACAAAGTACATTCAACTCCAATCCACATTCAACTGTCAACCTGCCGAAGTTGCTGAACATCCAGTCCATCCTTCAGTCATGAACGCCTCCTACAAACCATGCATAGTCGCCCATCAACCCATTCATAGCCAAAACCAGGTATTTACCCAAATTCACTGTAAAACCCTGTCGCATTCCTAAAAACCCATTACTCTATTGCTTTAAGTTAGTCAGTAATTAAGTAAAACAATTGCTCAGCAACCCCAAACCGCTTTGAATTGAGCCAATCTATCTCCAATTCAATAGAAAACCATTTTTCCCCATTCTTGAATCCACAAGAACCAAGAATGGTTGCTCCTATTGCAATTCATGTCCGACCAATTTCCACTCCCCACCTAGATTTGGACCATCTCCCCTTGGCAGACAAAGATTTCCATATTAAGGATACCACTGTCGAAGAATCCCCGTTGAGATTACACTGTAGGTACCGAGACTAGTATTTTAACCACGCAGACAAAATTGGTCTTTGGGAATCAAACTTGCCTAAGTACCAGTTCCCACAAGTCTATGTCTTCCCTGAGATTGTCCACTATTGCCACATGAATTACAGTCCTAGTCAAAGGGCAGTGATGACTTCCAACCATACTGTATTATTCACCATCACTATTGAGTCTATTAATCAAATGCTGCAGTTGCAACCTGGCCAAACTTTGACTCCCATTTCCATTGGAGATCTTCTTGACAGATTTCCTAGGCTTACCTCAATCAAACTTGCTCAGTTGTTTCAAACCTTCATCATGGAATAAAAACACATACCAAAGGATTCTCCCCCATACATGTGGACTACTTTTTCCATAATAGGCCGAGACATTATAGCGATGATATCCAGTATTTTGGGCTACACTACCAGTGAATATGTTGATGGGATTATTATAGCTTTCATGTCCATTTACACTCCTAGACAGCCCCCTACCATCATGTTTGATTATGCCATATTCATTGCAAATAAGATGCATGATCAATTCATGAGGATGGATAATGAGAGAGTATTCAAGTACTCATCAGTTTTGTACCACCTTTTCTTGTACTATCAAGCTGATAAATTTCCATTCACACTTCAGAAGCTTGATACTAAAGGCAATCCTAGATCAGTAGTCTTCTGGACCCCATTGGTTCACCAATTTGACTCTTCATATTCTTATACAGATTTCATAGATCTTTTTGTGCACCCAGTAGAAACCATGCTGTTAGGAAGTCCTCCCCCTAGGATCAGTGCAGACATCAAGAGGGTCCTATAGTTGTCTAAATAGCACAAAGTGGGAGATTGGTATTTATACCAAAACTACACTGGAATCAGAATATATGGCTGCGAATTGCCACCCTACAAACTACCAAGATACCTCCCCATGAGATTGTTTTCCCTAGAGTGCTACAGGCAAATAATAAATTCAGATGAGATACATTTTGTAAAGGCCAAGAAGAAAGCACAACTCAGAATAAAAGACTAGCTAGGCCCCTTTATATGCAACAATAAGGAAACTGGAAAAGAAGCAAATGAAATCCTCCAAAGACTCCAATTAAAACAAAGCTTCATATGGAGATATGATCCCTATGGCTTCATATGCAATAGAAGAATGAAAAAAAGATTGTCTCCCTACATCCACCACAGAATTCCTGAGATAGAACAATATGCAAATCAACTAGAATGGGTGGAGAACACTTTAGTAGATAGAGATAGCATAGAAGTTGTTGTCGATAATGTATTGATTGATCTAGAAAGGAGACTTGATGAAAGTTCCTTTGTACAGGTACCAGGAGAATCCCTATCCTAGAGGGAAACACAGGACCAAAGTGAGCAGCAATTAGAAGCCACTCAAGAGCAAGAAGAGTTAGAACATCTAGACATATCAGAAGAGATGACTCAAAAAAAATAGATAGAACCAATCATGAGCACTCCTCCTGTTTTACAGACTCCTCTAAACGAGGAGAGGAATCCTAAAAGAGATAGGGAGGAGGCCGCTACATCTGGAAGACCTATTGCCCAAACCTAGGTCAAAAGGAAAAGGTTGAATCCCTTTTAAGAGCAAGAGTTCATGGAGGAAACAGTGGGGGAAATAGTTTCAGAAAGGGCAGAGAGAAGGCAGGCCACTCCCTCAGGAGGTACATAAGAGCCTTCCACCACACAAATGTTGGAAAGATAACAAAGTGTGGAAGTATCCTCCTTCAAGGCTCCAACAGGCCGAGACCAAGATATCAAAGAAAATTTTAAAGAAATCAAGGCCATAAATGAAAGATTAAAGGCTCAAAGTTATGCCCAATACCTTAAAATGGCTCCCACCAATCAGACTAGGCTAATGTCAGCCTTTAATGCAAAAGAATGTAAGATGCAGATAATTTTTATGAAGCCTACCATACATCAACCCAGGTCAATAGCCAATCATTTGAAGACAGACTTTGAGGTACTGGTGAAGGACATTCATCCTATTGACCAAATAGAATTACACAAGCAGACCAGAGAAATGATCTATTCTACACTGACCAGCAAGGCTATTGTAGCCCACCAACTGCAAAATTCGCTGAATAACATGTCAACACAATTCCCGCTTGAAAAGGCCTCTTCAAAGGCCAAAGATACCAGAATAAAGTCCTTAGAGGAATTAATCGTAGAGTTGGGGCATGATCCCAAGGATGTTAAATCTACAGAAAATTTAATCAAGAAAAAGAATGATGACATAATTGCCTTGAAAAAGCAGCTTAAAATCCCTCATCTGCTTCATCCTCAAACAGATGAAGTCTTAGAAACCTAGAAGGGATAGGAGTAGCTTATGGACTTAGTCCTTAAGCTAAATGAACAATTAAAGGAGACAGAGAAAGAGCTAGACAACTTGATCCAGCCTAAGCAGAGTGAGTTGGCCACCACTCCACAGACTATCATTCCTACAATCTCTACAGCAGTGCCTTCTACATTCACTGTTTCCTTAGCACCAATAGTTCCACTAGCTACAACCATGAAAGTCATAGGTACATCTACAAGTGCAAGTACATCTACTAGAAAAGACAGCAAAATTGGTAAAAGCCATGGAAGAAATGACTATCCAGGCTACAGAACTTAAAAGGCTAAAAGAAAAGGTGTCAAGCTTGGAAACTGATTGCAAGCTTGCACATATACAACAGAAAGAAGAAGCCCAAAAGAACCAAAGAATGGGTGAAAGGATCAAACTCCTTGAGAAGGATTTGACCCTACAATAACCACTTGGACAGATAAAGGAAATGCTCTGGTCCAACATCATTGACTCTATCAATGATGTTTGGTCATCAATACAAGTAATTTTTGAACAAACTAAACTCGTGAAATTGGCCACCAAAGCAATAGAGAAGACAAAAGAAGACCAAAGGAGACCTGGGAGACCAGCTTGAAGAAGCCAACCAACTTATTACTTTCTTGAACAGCAAGAACAGATATCAGCTGGATGAACTGGGCATAGAAGATATAACAGGGACCTTCATAGAAATCAAGAAGGTTGTTACTAAAAGGAATCTTATGCTCAATCTGGAGAAGAAATGCCAAAGCATACAAGCTGGCATTGATAGGTTCATGGAAAAATTTGGAATTTTGAGGGTAAAAGGCCTTCCCAGTCCTAAAGTCATCCATGACAACTTATGACCCATGAGGACTATGTGGATAAACTAAACAAGTTGGCCCAGGACCAAGCTAGTACTTCAGGGGTAAAAGCTTTACCCACAGGTAAGGCTTTGTATGACAATCTGGAAAATTTGTTCTTCCTAGAGCATGAAGTAAAGCACCTGTTTGTAAATAAGCCAAATTTTTCCAAGTACACGAAAGCTAATGAGATATACCGAAAGATGCTGAAACTAAAATTACCTGAAGATGAATGGTGGGAAAAAAATGATAGATGTACTATAAAGTTACTACAGTAAATCCACATGGAAGCCAAGTAAAATAGGGTCAAAGTGTAGCAGGTAAAGATTATCGGTAGGTTGAAGACTTAGAGTGATTCCAGCACATAGATATCATCCAACTGAAAGAGCCAAATTCGAATTACAACAGCCAACACAATCTTAATAAAAGGGACAACAAGAAAGTAGTTTCACATCTGTCTCTATCTTCATGCCTGAAGATATTTTCCATTTCCTAGAATAGTTCTCAAACAGTTTTGAGATATTTTGTAATATTATTTGTATAAATACTTCATATTTCAAAGTAATTAGTGTGGATTCAAAGACACTCTATAGACATTTCTCATCAAGTTAAGGAGCTATTGTAATCAATATTGGATTGGCTTGCTGGATTATGGAAAAAAGTTAAAGACATTTCACAGGATTCTCGTGCACAGTGGAAATAAAATAAGTATTTTCTCTCAAGTTTATTATTGTTTTCTCCTCATGTTTATAAATATTCACATGTGTCTTTATGAAATCTGAATGGTAAACTAGGAATGATATTTCAGAATTAGCTTGAAAGCTCTCTGTCTTGACCGTTTACCTTCTTTATGTTTTTCTACTAAACTATCTTAGTCTGAGAATTCTTAATTGCTCCCTTACTTCCATAGTTTCCCCCCTTTAGATCCATAGTAAAGGATTCTTAGTTTCCCTTTGCTACTGATTCCCTTTTGTTCTTCATCTTGATCTCAGTTTAAGGATTCTTCATTGCCCTTTCACCCTGGTTAGGACTACCTCGTCTATTTGAACCTGTAGATTTGCCTTTTGCTGTGCTAGCCTACCCTATGAACTATTCCTTTAGTGATTGATCTGATCCAGTTAAGCCATCCTTTGATTGACTCCATAGCCCAATGGCTTAAAGGCCTTGTTTTGTCCATTTGTTCCTAGAATTCCACCACCTAACCAAAATCAACACCTTATGAGCACTAAGAACTAGCTTAAAATCCCACCCAAAACAAGGTTAAATTATAAAGAGAGAGCCCTCTCTTGACTTAGGTTGGTTAGAACTTGAGTCTAAAAAATTAGGTTTGTGGTTACCGTCGAAATTTCTTTTCTTAACCTTGAGAAAGTTCTCAGTGATAACACCTTCCATGTTAGATGAGGAAGAGGAACAAGTCCTGCCTTCTATGAAGTATTTGGCACCAGATGCTCAATCAAATTTTGACAGAAGATAAGGGCACCAAGACCTTTGGTAGATTGGGTTGAAGGGACAACTTCTAGGGAAAGCTAAATGGTACCCTAGAGAGAAGGTGGAGGAAAAATTTCATCACCTCATTCAGTAAAAGATTTTGGGGACCAAAAGGCTCCCAAAATGGGGAGGTGTGATCGTAATTGGATCATTATATGATTTTTCATCCATCTCGATACATTTGGAGTGGAAAAAGTGGAGGAATCAGCTCACGGGACCATTTTTACCGGTGGGACCCAGTTTGGTGAAACAGGGTCTGAAACCTTCTAGGAGAATTTTGATGGGGTAAAAATTTTATGCTTTAGCATAGCACATTTTCATGCTATTATACACACAAAAATATTTCCAACAGTGCAAGAATCGCGTCAATCAGAGTATGTATGCAAAAGTTATGCCACTCAAAAGTTGACCTTCTTGTTTTCACACCTATAGTTTGGGAGGATGTCGTGTCAGCCCCCATCATTCATGGAAAAGGGTCCAGCCACGTGTTTATGATGCAAAATACTCTAGAAGAGTCTATTTTGTAACTCTAGTTAAGATTTGATGTAGTCAAACTTAACCACTAGTAGGCTATGGGTTATGTTATCACCGGGCCACTAGGAGGTAGAGGCATTCCATTCTTTCGAGAGAATTTTCTTCCATAGTTGAGAAAATATAGCCAAGAGAGATAGGAGGTAGAGCACACACAGAGGATTTGTGTACTATAGTAGCCTAAGCACCACATACATTACTCTTTTGTATCTGCAGCGATATTTCCATATAGAGAAAGAGAGTGAAGCTACCTCACCTTCCACCTGGGTTTTCTCCCAAAAGGGTTTCATAGAGAGAATATCTTGTGTATTATGTGTGTGTGAGATTATTATTTTTCTCTACTTTTCTGCTTGATTTAAGTTTACATGCATGCACTAATTACAGTTAATCTTACAAATCTAGAAATTAAATAAAATTGTAATAATGTAGAATCTCATATTTTTAATATAATATTATCAGAATTGTTGTGACGAACTATCCAGTGGAATATCCATGACAGTTTACAGATCAACATGACTTCTCAAGGAATACATGGATTTATTTCCTCAATAAGAAGTCTAAAATATTTTACAAATTTAATGAGTTTAAGGCTCTTGTGTAAAATTAGATAGAAAATAAAGTTAGGGTGTTGAGAATAGATAATGGTGGGGAATTATGTAGGAATGAGTTCAAGGAATTATGTAAGTAGCATGTTATAGAATGTAATAAGAATACACTATAAACAACTCAATAGAATGGGGTTGTAGAAGAAATGAATAAGAAACCGATGGAAAAAGAGAAGAGCATTCATAGTCATGCTAAGTTAGGATAGGAATTATGGGTACTACATGTTACTTGGTAAATGTATCATCCTCATTAGCATTGGATGACAAGAATTGACACAAGGTATGGATTACTAAGAAAAACTCTCTTAAACATCTTAGGGTACTTTCCTATGATTCATATGGATATATTCCAAGGGAGTATAGGAATAAGATGGATAATAAAGTTCAAAAGTGTATCTTTATTAGATATAAATTTGGTTTTAAAGGTTATAAGCTTTGGAATCTAGAAACTAAGAATGTTGTCTACATTCAAGATGTTATATTTAGAGAAAACAAAGATGTTTCAAATAATAAGTCATACCAACGAAGAAATTACTTCTAAAAATAGAGTTTAAATTGAACGTTGATGAATCATACTCTATAGAATAGCTATAGAAGAACATGAAGCATAAGTAAAATAAATTCATACTATATTGGATTCATAGTAATACTAAGAGCCTGTTGAATCAATATAAGGTAATTTCTTACTTATTTAAATATTCATGAATCATAACAAAAAATATCACAAATGGAACACGAGATATAAATGGAATTTAATATATAACAAATATTTATAAACACCAACCTATTGATACAAACTTTGTAATCACCAACCTACTATTAAAAACTTTGTAGGCACTAACCTACATGAGACACCAATCCCCTTACTAAAACAAGTGTACGAACCAACCTATAGGAGACACCAATTCCCCCATACTAGAATATTTGGAGGCACCTACCTATAGGAGACACCAATCCTCTTTGTTGCAAGATTTGTATGCATCAAACTATAGGAGACACCAATCCCCTTTGTTTTAATATTTCTATGCACTAACCTACAAGAGATACCTATCCTCTCTATTACAAGCTTTATATCCATCAACATATAAGAGATGTCAATCACCTCTACAGAAATATTTGTAGGCACCAAGTTGTAGGACACACCAATACCTTCAGTTGTAATATTTGTAGGAACCAAATTATAGGATACACCAATCCCCTCTATTGCAAATATCCACGGGAAATAATCTATTTTACTTATTCTACTTTTTACTTCTTCCTCTAGTAGGCATATTAGCTACTTCCATTTTCACTAATTCTACTTGTTGTTTCTCCCTTCACCAAGTATGCTTTCTACTTCTTCCTTCACCACTTCTGCATTCCCCAAATCTTGTTTTTTTTCCTCTTCCCAAGAACAAACTTTTACAACATGGCACATATCCAATTTTGAAAATATGAGTATTAAATTTTACCTCAGGAACTTATGTATGGTTTCTCACATATTTGAAAATTCCATAATCTGAAACTCCTGAAAAAGAAGTTATAGAAGAAATTTCAAACAAATATATTTAAAGTCAATTCAATTACTATTTAGTATCTCTAACTTCCATGGGGCATATATTGAAAATTATAGTGAAAAAATGTATGAAATTTCTATCAGAGTTACCTAGATACCTCACATTTGTCTCCTGAATATTTCATAGTATGACACATATAAAAAAAACTTTATAGTGAAAATTCCATGTTGACCTTTTTCACGTATATTTTAGGGGCATTTAGGAACCCTAAGTTCCTCAAAGAATATCTATGAAATTACAATGAATCGAAGTCTAAAATTTATACCATAAGTACAATAGAATATCACCTCTACCTTCTCTATGTTTCATGGTATGAAACATCCCAAAGAAAAAATTATGGTGAAAATTACAAGCTAATATGTTTGAAGCATATTTTAGGAACATTCAAAAACCCTAACTTCCTCAAAGCATATCTCTAAAATTACAATGAGAAAAAGTCTAAAACTTATACCATAAGTACGTTATATCTTCCCTTTAGCTCCTCCAAGTTTCATGGTCTGAAACATCCCATACTAAAAGTTGTCGCCAAAATTCCAAGCTAACCTATTTGAGGTGGATTTTAGGAAAATTCAGTAAGCCTAACTTACTCATAGCATATCTTCAAAATTGCTGTGAACCAAGAAGTTTGAAATTTCCGCCATAGCTACAATAAAAGATTTCATGTGTTTCCTCCAATTTTAATGTTCTAAATCATCATAGAAGAAAACATTATAGTGAAAATTCCAAGGTGACTATTCCACTCCACAAATCATATTTTGATCAACCTTTAAGACCACAAGAGTATTCCACTACTTATGTTGCATAACTTAAATCTCTTCTTGCTTAGATTACATTCAAACTCACTCATCTATATTCTATTTATAGTGTTTTTGCATTCAATTGCGGGACTGATTTGCAAAACTAGCTTAGCCAACTTGTACAGCTTTCTAGATAGGTCGACTTGATAGGGTCTTTCATATCTCCTCATTTCTATGGAGTTAGAGGGAGTTCCATATACTATTATAATGGTATTAAAATAATATTTTCCACCTTATATTGTACGCTCCGATTTGAGCTAGGTACTTGGAGTAAAAATTCCTTCAAATATAGGGCATCCAAACTGGGCATCAAGAAAAAACAGTTATCCAAACACTATTTTCAATAATCTTCATCTTTAATTATTTTAGTATCCCCTATCTTTTATTTTAATGATGATAATATTTCCAAGAATACCCTTCTAAATTTTACATTGTTAGTCTCCCTAACTTTGACATCAATGACAACACAATATTCACTAATCTACCCCTTTGTCATTGATGGCAACTATAGACATTTGTGCAATGTTTTTGTAGAATTCACCCTGTTTGCAAAATAGCCTTATCCACACCATCTCCTCCCATATAAAATATCTCTACCTTTGACATCAATGGAAAAGGAATACTCCCCTTAAGATTATGTTCTCCTTTACTTATGATTTGGGAGAGTTATCACTCTTATCTTTTGTCTGATATATTCAAATGTTTCACTAGGAAGAGGTTTATTAAATATATTTTCAACCTATTCCTTCGTTGAAATATATTCCACCTTAAATATTTTTTCAGCTACCTACTCTCTTATAAAATGATACTTGATGGGAATGTGTTTTGTCTTTGAATGCTTCACAAGTTTCTTTGACATGTTGATTGCACTTGTATGATGATTGATATTGGCTGATCATATTCTACACTAATATCCTTTAGAATTTTCTTCCTCTAAAGAACTTGAGTACAATATACCATTGTTTCAATGCATTCAACATTGCATGTGGATAGAGAGATTGAGGTTTGTTTCTTGTTCAACTATGATACTATACACCTGCCTAGAAATTATTCTACCCCACTTGTACTTTTCTTGTTTTCACACACCCAACCCCCTAATCCTTCATTAGGGATATGGGTCATCATACTTTTCTCAAAATTGGTCCCATAAAACATTATTAAGGATATAGGGTATAAAAAAACTTTCGTGTTTCTTTTGTGCTTTGTTAACACAACAATTAGATTTTATTCTAGGATCATTCAAGAGACCCAATTTCCTTAAGGGTATATCCCTCAAATTATAGAGAACGAGGATTTGAAACTTCTACCATAGGTACCCTGAGATATTTTATATTGAAATATATTATGTAATATGGATATTTAAACAGTTTATTTGTAGAAAATCCTGAACATCTTGTAGTTTCTAATGAAATCAAACTAATAACAAAAGACACAAGATTGATTCTACCTAAAATTATGTACAATGAAAACAAAGAATACAAACATGTTGTCACTACGACAAACACCCTCCAAAATTTTTCCTATACTAAATTTTGGAGCCTACTGTGCATCTTGCACTTGTTCGTTCAGTGGTCACTTCTTAATCTATCGGAGTGACTTTCTCACACATGCTCAATTTGTAACAAGTTCCTAAGAGCATTATTTTATGCAATATTGAAAAAGCATAGCACAGTCCATCAAGACAGTGTATATGCAATATTAAACCCATGTCAACAGTTAGTGTGCACTGTTATTGACAGTTCCTCACTTTTGGCTGCGTTTGTACTTCTATTTTGGTGAGTTTTTCAAACTGTCTCTTTTGCACACCTTCGCTTTTGCGAGTGTTGTTTTCATGCTTTATACTATCTATTTTTCTTTATTTCACTTTAATTAGGGCCGTTTTCATGTTATCTTCACTATGGCATGTGTCACTTTGACTGTCATTCATATATCGCAAGATTCACTCCCCCTTTTCACTTGTTAAAATTGGAAACCAGGGAAAAACTTCATGTGGTTCATCTTATTCATGGCTGATAATATTTTTATTAGATTCCTCTCGTCGAGAGGTGTAGGATTGATATAAATATCATCCGATTCCGATAAGTATTCATGGAGATATGAATTTATTTTGATTATGGAATTATTATCAAGCCGACCTACAACTCATGTAGGCTCAGAAGCCCGACAGTCGCATCTATTCAAACACCAACATTATGTATAAATATAAGAGGAATTTTCCTCATTTTCACTCACTCTTCTCATCACATCTCTCTCTACTGCGCAAAAATGAGTCTCCTCTCTACTGCGCAGAAATGGGTCTCTCTCTCACACGTTTGAAGCCGGAAACTGCTGAAACTAAAGTTGCAACTGCAGAAGTAAAGATTGACCTGTGTGGCCTAGAAGATCTCCTCTTTGGAACTACGTTGTAGGTTCATATGAACCTCTTCTGAAAGCTTCAACTTTTGGTGGTGGAATGAAATCAATCTGATGAATGGTTTGCAAGATATCGATTGCCCTAGTTTGAAGCCGGAATCTGCTGAAACTGAAGCTGCAACTGCAGAAGTAAAGATTGACCTGCGTGGCCTAGAAGATCTCCTCATATGAACTGTTTTGTAGGTTCTTCTAAACCTCCTCTCGAAGCCACAACTTTTGGTGGTGGAATGAAGTCAATCCGACGGTTGGTTTGTGAGATATAGTCTGCCCTAGTTTGATAATAAAACCGCTAATGCTACTGCTGCTGATCTAGGGTTTGCTACTGCTGATATGAATCAGATTTATTGTACTATTTCTCTCTGCTAAATTATTGAAGATAAAAGAAGATTTGATCAAAGGGTTTCCCCACACATTGTGGGGTTTGTCCCTGGCTAGCCGCCACATCTTGTGTCTCTTGTCTTGGCTTGTTTTCTATCGATCGTTTAATATTCTATATGCACTTTACTTTATGTACATGTGATTGCTAATCTGTGGAATAATAAGAAAAAGAAGTAAACTGTTATAATCATAGAACATACCATAACTTAACATGGTATCAGAGTTGAGGTGAAGACAAAGCCCGAGCAAGAGCAAGAGCAATCACCGAAGAGAAGATTGGCAAGGCTATCTTAAAAGAACTATTGGGTCCTCAACACTCTTTCTTGCCGAAGACAAGCTCCACAAGAAAGATGACTATCACAAATGGAAGATGTCTATCGATCTAACCCTTGAGAATCAAGGAGTGTTGGATCATGTGAGAGACAATATTGTTGAGCCTCCATCAAATGCATCCGCTGCTGCCTAGAACAAATGGAAAAATGGAGAAGTCAAAACAAAGAAGATCATCCAAGACTCTATCGACAAGCACTTGATGGCCTACATCTCTAAACTGGACACCTCTAAGGAAATCTATGATAGACTGGTGAGTTTATTTAAAGTTAGTGATGCAAATCAAGTTTTGTTTCTTAGAAATAAACTAAGGGAAATCAATAAGGGTAAAGATGAGAGTATAAAAGCATACCTCTTAAGAGTAACCGAGATCAAGAACGATCTCCTATCTATTGGGGAGGCTATTATTGACAGGGAAATGGCACTCACGACTCTTGGAGGATTACCATTCAAATGGTACGTGTTCAGGACTACTCTTCCAAACCATAATGTAATTCCTGGTTTCAAGGAATTAATGGCTAGATGCATTCAAGAAGAAACAAGGGTAGAAGAGAAAGAAATGCCCATGCCTAAAGGTCCTCTTGCTGCCTTTTCTTCTCATGCTAAGAAAAGAAATAATTCCGGGACTAAATCAAAAGGAAAGGCTGGACCTAAGGGTGGAAGAAAAGGATGATGTTACATTTGCGATAAAACAGGTCACTATGCAAGGGAGTGCCCTGATAGAAAGGACTCACACTGGGATGATGATCAAAATCCCTCTGATGGCAAATCAAAGGAATGAAAAATTCAACAGCAAAGGTAAGAGGAGAGCTGGGGATCGAGGAAGAGGACAACCATTCAAGAAGGCTAGAAAGTCCAGGATGTATTAAATGGAAGACAAAGGCTACAAGGTAACCTTCAACAATGGCAAGGTATGTATATGGAAAAATAATGTTAAAGATGCCTTTACTCTTGGGTTTCATGTTGATTCATTATATCAAGTCAATGGAAGTCCGCGAGGTGTCATGTCTTATGACACATCTCTTTAGTCCGAACTTTAGCATCGGAGGTTTGCCCACCTTCATTATAAAGTTCTACTCGGTGTAAGACAAATTGTGGCAGGGATGCCCGAATTCCGAGTAGAGAAAGAAGGTGTATGTCCAAGATGTGCCAAAGGAAAGCTCAAAAGGGGACCATTCCCCTCAAGCCAAAGCAAGACCTTCGATATATTACAGTTGGTTCACTCAGGCATATCTGAGGCTGGCATTAAGAGGGAGACTACTACACCACATACTCTTGTGCAGAATGGTGTGGCGGAAAGGAAGAACTGTACGATTGTGGAAGCTGTCTCTATAGGTAGATGATGTAACAATGCCTGAGGAAAGAAAGACCTCTGATATATTACAGTTGGTTCACTCAGGCATATTTGAGGCTGGCATTAAGAGGGAGACTACTACACCACATACTCCTGCGCAGAATCGTGTGGTGGAAAGGAAGAACCGTACGATTGTGGAAGCTGTCTCTATGGGTAGATGATGTAACAATGCCAGAGGTGGAGGAACCCATGGATCCTATTTATCCACCTGAGCCTCCCTCTTCTAGGAAGAGGCCTTCATGGCTTAGGGGGATACTTGATGATGCTCAAGGGCATGTTGCACCCTGAGGAACCTTCTGTCAAAGTAAGAAACCTAATAGGTATCAGGGATACCTGACCATCATGAGCACGACCATACAAAATGAGCCTTCATCATTCTCAGATGTCATCAAGCATCAGGTATGGAAGGATGCTATGACCATAGAATATGAGTCTATTATGGAGAATAATGTCTGAGAAGTAGTTCCCAAACCCCGGACAAGACAATTGTTACTTCAAAATGGTTTTACAAGATAAAGCATGCAGCAGATGGAAGTATGGAAAGGTATAAGGCTCGTTTTGTTGCTCGTGGTTTCTCCCAGAAGGAAGGTATAGACTATGATATTTGCACCTGTTGCCAGATATAAGACCATCCGCTTGATCATAGCCCTTGTGGCTTCACAATGATGGAACCTACATCAGATGGATAGACCGCGTTTTTGCACGGTTCGATCAAAGAAGAGGTCTATGTGGAGCAACCTGAAGGATTTGAGAT